>JARIHP010000028.1:600000-830878 GCA_029282125.1 Mycena amicta | reverse complement strand
TGGAAATAATACTGACGCTATAGCACGTATTTCAATTGTCATCACTTTAGTTGGCAGCGCGGTCCTGCAATACCACCTAGGTTCTTGGCGATAGTTCCTGCTGATATTTTTTCTAGTAGATCTTATGAGATCGGAGTCTCGACATCTAGTCGGCCAGGACACAAAGAACTGTGTCCCCAAAATCGTTGGTTAACTAGGTAATGGATGGAGACAAGAAGCTTCAGCGCCGCCGCAGCTTTCCCAAACTGACGCACCTAATTTTCCCTCCGGAACGGAACATATCTGGAATTGTCATCATGCAATGGCTGTAACTGGCAGCGCTCGCTGCCACAACCACAACAAGTTGTTGGCGATAGTTCCTGGTGAATCCTTTAGGTCGTACGAGATCGGAGTCTAAGCGACCAAGAATCGTCACAAGGAGGTTCCGAAAAATGGTTGGTACATACATAGGAAACTTGAAAGCAACTAAGTGTGGAGAATCATTGGAGATGTTTCCCCACCACTGGCAGGCAGCTGCAATGCTTTGCAGCGTCTAGTACACTGGCGCCAAGTGGTCGATCTGTCCATAAACATCGATCGGAATAGAAGCCAGGGCGGGACTGATGATTATTGAACAGCGACTTGAAGGATTGACTGCCCTCGTTTTCGTCCCTAGCTTTCAAAATTATGAAGAAGTCTTTAGCCGGGCCCAAGCCTGACGTTGATCATGACCGTCGGTTCTCTGTTACGCTGCTTGATCCATCTTACGAAGGGAACTTCTTTTGAGTCTTCACACTCGCGAATAGAGTAACTTGAAGCGTGGTCATAGGAATTTCAAGCCCATCGAGGTTGTACGAGCGGGCAAAGAAATCTATCTGCCTGCATCAGAAAACTCGTGCACAGTGAAGGGAAGAGCCCTCGAACTGGGTAATCCTCGAGTACGAATTCTAATCTCTCCTGCCGCACCACCTTTCTCCTGCGCTGCATCTTCCCCGCCTCCTTCCACCTTCGTCCAGTCCCTCGTCAGCTCGACTTCTCTGCTTCCCACTTGGCCGAATCTCCTCTCCGTCTCGGTCTTGCAGAAGTGCGCAGCCCAACCAGCGTCTTTGGCGACATCGAGGATATCGCGTTGGCGGGCTTTGAGGTCGTGGCTGGTTGTCGCAGGAAGAGGGAAGAAGAGCGGTTGTTTTGGGTCGAGCGTTATTGGCGCGTGTGTGTGAGTGGGGACGAATACGTGGGTGGGTTGAGAATTGGGGCTCGATGACTTCTGCGGCCGACGCGTTGGGAGCGGTAAGGTGAGCGAATTCGTGCTCGTCTAGCTCGAGGTCCAGATCAAGGTGCCCAAGGAGGGAGAAGCCGGCTGTGCGATAGTGAGAGAGTTCATGAGAGAGAGAGAAACACGACCAGAAGGATCTTCTGCCCTCGGCGCGAAGAGATCTTTGAGTTTGGTGGCTTTGGAGGGTGCGCGTCTGTTGTAGTCGGTGCTGAAGCTTCTTCGTCCTCATCTGGCTCCATACGCCCCGAGTCAACGTCCATTGGGACGAACTCAATACCATCCTCTCCTCGCTGCCACCACCTCCAATCTTGAGCACTCTTCCTCATCGACATCCGAGCCAACACTCTCGCGGCCACCCCACTCCTTCGCATCGCCTCCGAAAGGAGTCGAGAAGACGCAGAGTACCGGTCTTCTCTGCCGCAAGATCGATTGCCGCAGATGTATTCGAAGGAGGGGGGTTTGGGAAGAGGTGGTTTTGAGCGTGCAGGCGGTGGTGGAGCGGTTGGTTTGGATGTAGATGCCGGTGTTGTTATTGAGGGAGCTGGCGGCTCTTCGTCGCTCGACGATTCACTTTTCTTCCATTGGACGCGTTTCGTCCGGTACCCTCTTGTGCGACACCTCTGCAGCGTTCTCCAAGAACATCCCCTTGAGATGTACGCTCCCCCAGCGTGTTACATCGATAGTCTGTCTGCGAGCACGAGAGTTGGGTCGCGTCGACGCTTGGGTTTGCTTGTGGCGGCCTCTTTTTTCTTGGGTTTTGTTTCCGTTGCTAATGGAGGCGGTAAGGGACGTTCTGGCCGCATTCGCATCGGTCGCAGGACCCGTCCCATCTCGGTGACCTTCCACCCAGCTCGCTGAGCAGCGGTTTCCGGTGTTACCAGTTCCATGTCCTCTGCATAGACAGCGCCGCGTGGGCGTTGCGACGCGGCTCAGCCTTCTCTTCGTTGTTCTCGGTGGTAATGCTGTGGAAGAAGATTAGGTTTTGCTGAATCTGAAGCAATAGTTACTCACCGCTGCGAGTAATCTGGTCTCGCGTCACCAACGCGTACCTTGACGCCCTTCCAGATCGACCCACTGAGCGAGTTGACGCCTAGGAACGCTCGAATACATTCAATGCACAGCTGGAACGCACTCACATTTTGTTATACTGGCTTCCGCGTCCTTCGATGCTAATAAAGCCGAATTTTCTTGGCTGGCCGACACCATCGAGTTCTCCAGCCCATCGACGGACTTGACGGTGCCAAACTTGCCGAAATGCGCAGTGAGAGATTTCTGTAGCTCTGCAGAGCCGCTTGCAGGGATCGACGGTGCGAACGAGACATGCAGTCGTTCGTCGTGATTTTGGCAGGAGTCGAAGACATGCGGCCCTTGTGACCCGGACATCGACCAAACCTCGATGACCTGTGCACTCGCAACGGATACAACAGCTGGCGAGCCCTCTCTGTTCATTCCTAGCAGAACATCCAAGGTGTGTGTTAGCCTCAGCCAATTGCAGTCGAGTTCAAAGCTTTTAGTGTCCGTTGCCATGAACCATTTCGAGCGTCTTCTTGTCGTCGTCGAGCTAGACTCGGACCAGTGCCTCTGTAGATTCACTCTCTCCGGTCCTCGAACCTGACTCTGCTAGCTCCAATCTCAAGTTTGTCGCCCTTGTTTTCGCCCTTCCCTGCGCCTAATATTGCTCCAGGATCCATACCTCTCGGGCTCGGCCTTCTTCGCGTCGTCCAAAAACGGACTTCCACTGACCCCGTTCATCCCGCCTGAGCAAGATTGTCGTCCGATGCAGGCGTTCAAGAGATTTCTGCAGCGCTTGTCGCAGGTGCTAATCTCGACTATTTCTTCGACTCCTTCTGACTGTATCATCTAGATTGCACCGGGACAGCACGCGCCGGCTTGAAATGGCTTGGGCGCCACGGCTACGGCAACCCCGCCAACAAAACGCTACCCTTGGACGAAATCAAAGTTTCCTTCGACCTTCCTCTTCCCGAGGTCCCCAGCCCGTTCGTTCGATCATAAGCTTCCTCGAGGACCCGGCCGACGAGGTGGTGAACTGCGGCAGGGCGCTTAGGGCTCCGATGCGTATGGATGCGAATCTGCGTGAGTGCCAGCTCGTCCGTTACATTCATAGCCCTGATCCTTTTCTGTTTCCGCGCATAGTCGTCGCTTTCGTTGACCACTATGGGAATAGTGGGCCCTCAGTCGCAAGAGGTGAACGCGACGCATTCAACCGCTACATCCCATTCGGCTCGTCCTCGACCAGGCATATCAACCTGCCCCAGATCCCCTATGCAGCCCCACACAGCCCCATGTCTCACTTCCGCGGATGTATAAAATCCTGCCCAGCCCCTCCAACCTTTCTCTCTCTTCGACCACAACCACCACATACACCACCAACATGCCCTTTACCAACAACGCCGGTATCCCTCGTCTCCACGCTCGTCCCAGGACCACGCGATCTCGCAGCTCGTCCATCTCCGTCATCGTCAACCAGGCGACGACTTGCCTCACTGGCAAGAAGGAGCAGACTACTACGAAGCTTGCTGTCGCCACCGCTCCCGAGTACCGCCAGTTTATCGGCCCCCCTCGTAAACCGTCGCTCAAGACGGTCCCAACGGGCTTTGAGCCCAACCTTCCCCAAACCGACTCGCTCTCCTCGAATGAGGAATCGTCTTCTGCCTCTGAGTCAGGAGCCAACGACGACGAGGATACCACCTGTAAGCATTCTCTCCTCTGTTATTCCCTCGCAGTTCTCATCGTCCTTCAGCCTCAGAGGCGTCTCTCTCCTCTACTGAGGAGTCTTGCCCCTCCGCTTCCGATTCGGAGGAAGTAATGGGAGCTGTCCACGACAACTGTAAGCAGTCTCTTCGACGTTCTGCTCCTCGATACTCATTACCCTTTCAGCCTCTCCGTTCTCCTCACTGAAAGGACTCCTCCTCGTCACCATCATACGGGCGAAGCTTGTCCTTCGTCGTCGCTCTCGTGCCGCACACAACCATGCCCACCCTCGGCCTCGCGGCGTACGACTCATTCCCCAGTTCTCGCAGCCAGGGTGTCGGCTGGAGCCCGTCTCCGCATGCGTCGAGCATGAAGTAGTGGAAGATGATGTCTGTGACCGCGTCCGTTTCGTCGTTCCCGACGACACGCACTTGCGCCAGTCACTGGACGAGGAGGAGCCAGCGGAGAACAAGTTCGAGGAGCCGACTTGGGGCAGCTGGGTACGTTTTCCCTCCAGTCGCGATTCGATTGGGTGCTGACGGTATTCTGCAGTGAACGGATAAAATCCTGAATACAGACGTTTTGAGCAGCAATAGTGTACTACTGCTCGTGTACCATATCTTCTAGCCCAAATCTTTGTTGTCTTTTCATTCTTGTCGGAGTCGCTGGCGTCACTGAGTTGGTCCCATCAAAACCTTTTTACTCTTGACCGCCATGTCATATTCAAATTTCTGGTCCCGCCTCAATAGCGCGATGGATTTTGAAAGAGACTGGGACCATCACGAAAGGCTAAAAGCACCAACTCAATCCATCGTGGTTTCGTCTCCAAGAACCGATCGCGACAGACACGTACCAAAGGGTGTCGCCTTCAAGCTTCAAGGTGATACAGCTCGTCAGATTTATCAGGCACATCTTGACTTTAATTACCTCAGGACAAGCCAAGACCAGGGTTATTCGTCGTTCTCTGCCCGCACTGGCAGCACACCAAATACGTCCGTCCGGTAACAACCTTTCAAGTTATAGGTCCATTCAAAGCTCCTGCTCAATATTGCTCTCCCGCGCCGACGAACACAACGTCAGTCTGCCAAGTCTCCTCCATTTCGAAGGCCAGGCTACTTACTCTCTGAAGGCTCGTCCAAGGCTCGTCAAACGCAAAGCACTGTCAACAAACCACTCTCTCCTAAGAGATACGCGAACGATCGACGCTGGCGGTGATGACAATTTTCGAATCCATCCTGTCAAGACGAGGCTCAACGACTCGGCGACTGACAACCGAGTATCAGTACCGAATTTCAGGAACTCTACAACGGCGACTCGCCTGCTACGCAGCAACGGGATTTAATTATTTCTCGCCGGCAATAATCGCTCGTTACATATAAAGGCGAGGTCCGCGTTTTGGCTCGCCCGCAAACTCCCCCACTCGGATTCCCTTCTTGGTCATGCCGCGCCTAACGTCGCTCTTCGCTTTCTCTCTTGGCGTCTTCTCTGGATGCCTGGCGGGATCTATGGGACCACTTGGCGACCTCCCCATCGTCAATCGTGACATCGCGCCCGACGGTTACTCTCGATCGTGCGTCCTTGAGCCTTCTTCGTTTCGTACCGCTCAAGTAGCATGCAGAACGGTATTGGCTGGTGGAACGTTTCCCGGGACCCTGATCAAGGGAATAAAGGGTGGAACGTTTTCTGCTCAACGTTGAGGTATGTTGGTAGACCATTAATAATCGGGTCGACGCTAATGTATTTTTCTAGGACAAGTTAACGGACGCCTCGATGCTGCGGTCGACGACTATCCACTGGCATGGTACGTCTTTCAATCTGGGTCCTCTCGGTCAAGATTCAAATTCTTCACAAGGTCTGTTCCAACATAAGACCAGGTACGCTCTCATCGACTGTTCTTCGCTTAACGCTCTCATTGAGCTTGCAGTTATGACGACGGAGTCGCTTTTGTCACCCGTGAGTCTCTTCATTCTTTTCGGTGTCAAACTCACAAGTTTCATAGAATGTCCTATTGCTGCCAATCACTCGTTCCTCTACGACTTCTCCGTACCTCACCAAGCAGGAACCTTCTGGTACCATTCGCATCTCTCAACGCAGTACTGCGATGCGTGTATTCCCCCCTTTTTGCGCCAGAATCACGCTCACGACATCCGTAGGGCTTGCGCGGTCCCCTGGTTAGTAAGTCGGAACGCGCTATATTTGCGAGTTATTGTTGAATGCCGGGGCAGTTTACGACCTATTGGATCCTCAGCGGCACCGTGAGTCTCTCAAACTTTTCTTTGGATCATCCACTTACCTTGACTACAGTGTACGACATCGACGATGGTATCTCCTTCTCTCAGTCAACGAGATTAGCCCTTGACCTTTGACGCAGACTCCACGGTAATCACTCTAGCCGACTGGTATCACTACCCCGCTACGGTGTAAGCATTCCACTGGTTCTGTGCTTGTTCACGCTCAACTTTCGTCAGGGCGCCATTCGTCCCCCTCGCAAACTCGACCCTCATCAACGGCCTGGGACGCTACGTCGGTGGTCCCGCATCATCGCTCGCAGTCATCAGCGTGAGGAAGGGCACTCGCTATCGCTTCAGACTGGTCTCAATGAGTTGTGACCCGAATTTCACGTTTAGGTATGTTATCTCCTCCACGTATTTAACTTGCTCAACAAGTCGTTCTTCAGCGTCGATAACCATACGATGACCATTATCGAGGTGGACGGCGTCAACCACAAGCCTCTCGCCGTTGACTCGATTCAGATCTTTGGTCAACGAGCTCCCTCCCTCCCTTCAAACTTTAACATGTCTTACAGCCGCCCAACGCTACTCCTTTGTCCTCCGCGCCGACCAGCCCATCTCCAACTACTGGATCCGTTCAAACCCCAACCTGGGCAACACGGGCTTCGCGGGAGGCATCAATTCTGCCATCCTGCGGTACGTAGGCGCACCCAAGACCGACCCAGCAACGAACGCTGACGCCACTGGGCCCGCCTTGACGAAACCACTCATCGAGACGAACCTTCACCCGCTCGCACCTTCACCTGTGCCCGGACAGCCCTTCCCTGGTGGCGCAGATGTCCTCCTGAATATGAATATCGCACTCGATTTCGCGACTTTGAAGTTTACGGTGAACGGTGCGGTGAGTTGTCTCTCTTTCTGTCTTCTCTTGGTTTCGACTGGCTTGCTGATACGTCGATAGCCATTCATTCCGCCGACGGTGCCGGTCATCCTCCAAATCCTCAGCGGAGCGGAGACGGCGCAGGACCTGCTACCACCTGGAAGTGTCTATACTCTCCCGCCGAATAAGGTTATCGAGATTAGCATTCCTGGCGGCTCCCCTGGCGCTCCTGTGAGCATTTATCTCCATCGTCCCTTTAGATTGTGTGCTCATTACATCTCCAACAGCACCCATTCCATCTTCACGGTGTATGTTTTCCAGCCTACCTCGCTTTTCGCCTTGGGTCGCTAATACCTTTCCAGCATACATTCCACGTTATCCGGAGCGCGGGAAACAGCACCTATAACTTTTTCGACCCAGTGCGTCAGACCTTCGTATCGAGCTCTCCAAGTCTCATCTCATCCCCCAAGGTCGTCCGCGACGTAGTCACTACCGGCCCCCTCATTACGGACAACACCACCTTCCGGTTCGTCACCGACAATGCTGGGCCGTGGATTATGCATTGCCATATCGACTGGCATCTTGACCTGTGCGTTCCAGTTTCTCGTACATACACAGGTACTGACTGCCGTTACTAGTGGTCTCGCTGTCGTCTTCGCTGAGGATACGGGTACGCTCCAGAAGCAACGGACCCCCAAGGCATGGGAAAAGCTCTGCCCAACTTACGATGCGCTCTCCCCCAGTCAGCTATGAGCCTTTTGATACACGGACAATTTATACCGCACGCTTTATACCACTCGATGATGTTCATTTGGGCGGGGATTACACACACACTATCCTACAATACGGACTCGGACTCGTAGCACAGACACACAACATATTTATTGGGCCTCTGCAGGGTGTACCTATGGCGCCGAAAGTACAAGTAAATGCGAAAAGAGAAGAAGAAAAAACGAAAACGAAAACGATTCACAAGCGTCCAGAATTGCGCCGTTTCCCAGCGAGTCTGTTTACGCCGTCCAATAGTCTCCTTTGAGGGAGTCAGTCAGTCTGCGCTATATCTGATTCTTTCCACTCAACGGCTTGTTTGAACCGAGCACCCTGTCGATTTCCAAATCGCCTTTGAGGAAGACGAAGGTCGGCCTTTTGTGCTCATCGTCAATCGAAAGTTGCGTTGCTGGCAAAGAAAACACACATGGCTCCGACTTTATAGTGCTGCGCAGCGTCGGTCGCCTCCGTTTCACTGAGGTTACAGTGGATGAAGTTGACGCGGTCGTGAAAGGTCGCGGAGAGCTCGTGCCAGTATGGTTTAATCATGTGGCAGCCGGGACATCTTTCCCTCGTTGAGTGCCCAACATGTTTTCGAGTAAGTAACCATGGCCAGTGCTTACCCAGATTTTGAACCAAAGTTGATAACCTGGCCAACTTGAAGCTCAGTTGAGAATCAACGATATCGATCCCACTCACAGTGGACTTCAACTTTGATTCTGAAATGAACTTCTGGAGGTCCTGGAAGTTGTCGATCTGGGTGACCGATGCAGGAGTTTCTTCGCTTGTTTCATTGTCGACTTCCCCTTCTTCGAGTTGTGCTGACTCCACCTGTGGTTTGAGCCGGCGGGGAGGGATGACCAGCTGGTCGCGAGGCATGTAGATGCTCGAGCTCATGATGGCAGGAAGGAAGGTGGTGCTGGCTTGAGATCATAGATGGCACCGGCGATTCCCGAGCGCGGAGACTTCAATAGAGTGGTCGGGAACTGCTGTGAAATGTTCCTTGACAACTGCGATAAATGAAAAGTCCTAATTTGGACGCCGGCGTTGATGTGCTTGTGCTTGTTTGGCTTTGACGTGATCTTTCTGGTCCACTCATCGTCCAGTCCGCGAGAATGGTCCGTCGTCCTGCGTATTTCTCGCGTCAAACGCGCTGATTGTGTCTGCATGTATAGTCTGCAATCCCTGCGTTTGTGATGAGCCTTCTCTGCATTGTCGGTGGTGGGATTGGCTTTGCGAAGAAAGGCTCAATTATGTCGCTCGTTTCTGGTCTCACGTCCGTGCCCATTCCTCGTCTGGATCGTTCTTTGATAGAAACCACAGGACCGGGATGCTTTACCTCTGGAGCGGAAAGCAGATTGGCGAGGGACACCCAACGGGATTCCAAGGCGCTTTCGGTATGTTTCCTCGTCTTCCTCTCAGATATACTGCTAACTTGCACAGCTGCCTCGGCCCTCCTCGCACTGTCGTCCGCCCCCCGAGTCACGAAAGGCCCGGTTCCTAAGCTGCTTGCTGTAACCTCCTCCGTGGTAGCATTCTACTACAGCCGCCTGCTGTACTAAAACGTTAATGTATTCTTTGCTCGACGGCCTCCCATCCCTCTCGTTCCCCGTTGTTTTACACCCACGCCCGGGCCTCCGCGTTGTGAGGAATTCACGGCGCTGGACAACAGATCAGAATCACACGCTTCTCCACGTTCCCCACACTGCTCCTACCAGCGGCCTCAAAGTCCTCTGCAGCCATGGTCAGTTGTCCGCCGAGCCGCCGTACTTCATCTTCACTGATGTAATCGTTTCACAGTCGGCCTACCCCGCATTAGCAATGGGCGGATTTTGTCTACTCGGGGGCATCACAGGATTTGCTCGGACTCGGAGTATACCGTCTCTCGTCGCTGGACTCGGGTGCGTTTCTCATTCTCGTTCCTACGCTTCCTGTCTTGCCGACCCGAGCTATTCAGTGTCGGTGCCGTGTACCTCTGGGCAGGAGACCGTATTCGCAAGGGCCAGCACAACGGAATCGAGGCAGCAATCGGTGTGTGCCACTATACATTCAATCCCTTCGCTCATTTTTCACTCGCAGGTGCCTCTGCGGTCCTCTTTGCCTCTTCCGCACCCCGGATGCTTAGGGGTCCTGTCCCTGCGATGTTGACGGCCACGGCCACAGCGTCGGGGGCGTATTACGGGAAGACGGCGTATGCTCTGAGAAGACACCACCAGGAGAATCCGCATCCACTTTAGTGGATGCGCGCTACGCCTACCTTTTGCTTTTCGTTTTGTTGTATCATTTGGCTGCGCGGAAATTCATCCCATGTCTCGCTAGTCTTCGGACCCAATACCCGAAGCTTCGCGCGATCCTGTGACGTTCTACATGCACGCGTCGCTGCTGTCTCCCGCACCAGTGACACCACTTGGGTCGTCGGGCGTTATGGCCGACGGAAGCAAATTCGTGATAGTGGAGTCAGCGTGCGCCGCGGCCGGCTGAAACATCACCAAGCCTCTTACTTTTTCCCTTTCTTTCCTTCGTCGTTGGGCCTGTTTGGAGGTGCTCTGTGGCGACATGCCTGTCAATTCGGTCGCGGAGAATGTCCTGGGCACGTTAGGTGAGCATTCTCTTCATCGCCCAAATCTGCTGACGCACATTAAGGTACGGTATGCTGGACGGTGCAGATGGTCCCCCAAATCTGGAAGAGCTGGCGAACACAGTCGACTGAGGGTCTCTCGCATTGGCTTGTGTGAGTACTCGCTCTGGCTTTTGTCTCCAAATCGCTGACCATATGCAGTCTCGTATGGGGCATTTCCGCAGCGTTCCTCGGAGCTTATACCATCATCCTCGACCTTAACATCCCGCTCATCGTGCAGCCGCAACTGTTTGGCTTCTTGGCACTCGTTTCCTGGGGCCAGGTGAGCTTTCTCGCCCTCCGTTTCCTCGGTGGTTAAGAGAGTACAGTGCCAATACTACGGCAAGCCCCACCAACCCAGCAGCCGTAGGCGGGCGACTTTGCTCGCTATTCTCGCGATGCTGCTGGTCGGCGCCTTTGAAGCGATGCTCGTCTTCTCTGTCCAACCATCCTATCAACGGGGTACACAAGCAGGGCGCAGAGGAGTCCAGTTCATGGGCATCATGAGCTCTGTGCTCATCTCTCTCGCGCTGATTCCGCAATATGGCGAGATCTATCGGATGAGGGAGGTCGTTGGGATATCGATTACGTTCATGGTGGTGGATGCGTTGGGAGGTGCGTTTTCTCGGGTGTTTCTAGGAAGGATTCTGGGACTGATCATCCGCAAGGCATCTTCTCGGACTTATCCCTTGTCTTCCGAGACCACTTCGACGTTATTGCTGGGACAACGTATTCGCTCGTTGTCGTGCGTTGTCATTCCTCGACACATTCATCGCGTCCTAAGAGAGATACCTAGATTCTCGACGGCTTGGTCATTCTTGCTGCCCTTATCCTCAATCCTCAAGCAGCGAAACGGCGACGGAGGCTTTCAGAGACACCTGGCGTTAGAGATATAGAAGAGAGAGCCGTAACCGCTAGCCTCACCAGCGCTACTTCGCAGCGACTTCCTCCATCACCCTCGGTGGACGAAGAAGAGGAGCATGGTCCCCGAGATCTGCAAGTCCCACTGCCGCCTGGGCTGTCGCCATACCCGTCTTCGAATAATATTGACCCCGAGATGCCGCCAAAGACTCCAGTGGGTGAGGGCGAGGATAGGCCTGGGGAGATGGAGAAAAACGAAAAGGTGGAAAGTGAAAAGGCGTCGAGGCCCACTGAGAGGAACTAGTTCAACGACGAACGACTTGCCTACAGCATACTCATCCTAATCACCTTACAGTCGTATAAAATAGCAGTCGTAGACAAAGCACTATTCCGAATCATGTATGGTCACCATCCTGCATCTCTCTCAGAACCATCATGTCGACCGGCCATCGTATTGTCTCTCCAACCGCGCTGCTGCCTAGAATAGGCACGCTAGGCGCTGAGCCCTTCCAACGCCGGCACAGCATGATAACTAAATCGGTCCCAGCCAGCCATGAGTGAAGTCGCGAAGCGGGCTGTCTTCGCCCTGGTCATTGGTATTAACAGCGTACGTGCGTTGCGCCACTCCCATTGCCGTCGTATTCTCATGCTCCACAGTACTTCGCACCACCCGACGACTTCCCTCCGCTCAAAGGCGCCGTCAACGACTCCCGGGACTTTGTCCAATACCTGCTCGATCCTCCAGAAAAACATGGGCTGGGCGTCCCCGCAGAGAACATCCTCCATCTCGAGGATCAGCAAGCGACGAGAGCCAACATCATCGCTTCGTTTCGGTCGCACTTTCTCGAAAATGAGAAGATTCTTGACCATAGCGATACGACGATGATTTTGTTCTTTGCTGGGCATGGTGCGCGGATGAAGGTGCAAGACGCGGTCATCGAGGTCTTGTGCCCCGTCGACGAGCGAACATTGGACGCAGATGGGAATCCAGTCTATGCGATTCCGGATTATATCTTGGGATGGCTCTTGGCGGAGCTGGCGAACAAGAAGGGTCCGAATATCGTGCGTGCTCGTCCGAGTCTTCTTCTAATGCAAAATCTCATTCCTACATAAAGACCGTCATTCTGGATTCTTGCCATTCTGGCGGAATGAATCGAGAAGACGACGACGAGGTCGACTCGGTAGTAGGGCTGCCTCGCAGCGCCTGGTCCGACTCAGAGCAAGTCCCCGCTAGCCTCGACGCAGATCTTTGGAGCAGCGCCAGAAACATCGACGACACGGCGAAGTCATATCGCTTGTGGGCTCCGTCCTCCTTCTCGCACGTCCTCCTCGCTGCCTGTCGCCAGGAGGAAACGGCTCGGGAAGAAACTTTCTCAGACGGCTCGGTGCATGGACGCTTTACTTCAAGGCTCCTCAGCCGACTGAGGGGTCTGCCGCTGCACAATACCACCTACGAGGAGCTCATAAATTTCATTCCGAAATGGACCGAGCAGACGCCGCACTGCGGGGGACGGAGACGACATGGATTGGTTTTTGACGGCAGCTCTCCGCCAACGGGGGAGCACTCGTTGACCTTGGAACGGATTATCGTCGAAGGAACCGAGTTCGCGAGTAGTCCGAGCTGGGAAGTCAAGATCGGAAGCGTCGAAGGAGTGGTTCCGGGGACAGAGTTTGCCATACGAGCGCCAGACACCGACGACCACGTCATATGCACTCTTGTTGCACAGACGGTGCAGCTTAACCGAACCGTTCTTGCTCCCGACGAAGCTGCATGGACCAGCCAGACGTGGAAGAACATGACGAGGTGGTCGCGTGCGGTCGTGCTAAATTGGAAGAACACACCCATGGTCGCCCGTGTATACATTCCTCCGACATTCCCATACGCATCGAAGCTGTTTCCATCTGACCTGGGTGGCGGACAGCTCTTCGTGCAGGCCCCGTCGATGGAGGTCGCGGACCTTTCGCTTAGGTGCGAGGGCGAAGATGTCGTCATTGAATGGCGGTCGAACATGGTCCGGCAGGTACAGCCCGAGACTCGTCTTCGACTTCGTCGCCAGCAGCTCGTACGTCTGCCGCTCATCATCGACGAGCTTGCGCACTTTTCCTACTTCCTCGAGCGACATCCCGCCTCCCCGATGTCCGGAGTATCGCTGGAAGTACATCGTCTGCGCGGCTCATTCCCTGTGCGGATTCCGGACACGAATTTCGGGGATAACGGAAATCTAGTGAAGAATGGTGTTGTGCGGCTCGTCTCGGATGATAGCGTCGACATCAAGTACGGGTTCACGATTCGCAACGACAGCGAGCGGGACTTGTATCCATATTTATTCTACTTCGACCCCGTTTCCTATACCATCAGTGTGCGTCTTTCTTTTCCTCCTCTTCTCTTTCGATTTCTAACCGGGAATCATAGTTATGGTACGAGCCACCCGACGGCCGTGTCCTCTCTCCCCTGGCGGCGCACAGCAGTCTCGCCATCGGCATGGGCACCGAGCCCGCAATCGAGTTTTATCTCGAGGAGCATGAGACGGAGAGCTCTGGATTCCTCAAGCTGTTTTTCGCGACGAAGAGTTTGGATTTGGCGTGGATACGGCGGGACAATTCGCCTGTGGATCCGTTGTATGGCGGTCGGAAGCGAGGAGAGGAAATTGGGGCGGACTCGATAAAGGATGTGGAGGAGTGGGACGCGTTGGATGTGTTGGTGACAATGACCCGCTGACGGTGGAATTCTCTTCGAAGAGACTGTAATTCACGATTGTCACACAATGGCGTTACTCTATCGTCGTCGACCCAGCATGGTTTTCGACCTGGTGAACTCTTTATCGTCGCGTTTCCTTTGCCGTCGTAATAATTGGAGACAGGGGCCGTGCACGAGGCTGGCTGATTAGCTTCTTGTCTTCTTGCCACTAGCATGGTCCGCCAAAAAACGACGCAACTGGAGGCCCTTGTCCGCGTCGTCGACGGCTCGCCCGAGGGCTGGACACGCATTGTCGGTATTCTGTGTAACCATTTTGGCCTTCCCAGCGGTCCGTTTATCTGCCACAAGCTGAGCCCAATCTTGACCTCGGATACAGACATGTCGACGCGCAGTTCGCTGAAGAAGATACATGCAAAGATCGAGAACGTCTATCCGCGCATGGAGAAGGAGTATGAGAGAACCGCCGACGAGCGAATCAAGGGCGGCATTGTGGATATCTACGCCAAGATGTGTGCCGACTCGATTTTGCGCAATCGGCTGTTTCAATACGGTGAGTCTGCTGCTGCTCTTTCATTAGCACAAGTCGGCTGAACGAACTGTGTAAAGGCTTTCTCGGACAACTCATCTCCCTAATGGCGATCCCTTCTTGCCGCAATTTGGCCCTCAACTCGCTTGTGACGATTACTCGACATGGAGGGCTCGAGGTCCGCATGAAAATCGCAAAGATAACCTGCCTGCCGCTGCTTCAAGTTGTGAAAGACTTTCCCGAGGACGACGATACGGCAGAGCTTGCCCTCAGGACGTTATCGCACTGCATCGTCGCCGTAGTGTCCAACGAGGGCAAAGAACTGGACCCAAAGCTCTACCGCGCGTTACCACTCTCCGCCGTCGCCCAGGCCTTCATCGACGCTCTCCACTGCCCTGACCCTCCGCCTACCCTGCTCAGCCACGCAACCCTATGCCTCGTCGAAATGACCCACGACGTGAAGCTCCTGTCAATGCCGTCCGCGGTCAACCTGTTCGTCGCGGGCCTGCGCAGCAAGGCGTGGTACCATCGCTCGCGATGCATGGCGGGTCTGCTTACCCTCGTCATCCCGAACGCTCAGCAGGACATGCGTTTGTCGGATCCCATGAAAGCGGCGCGATGTGTGGTGTCGATTGCAAGCGCTCCCATGTTTGTGCAGGATGTGATGCGGAAGTATGGGCTGGAGCGGTCGGAAATGCACCAGATGGTCGCTTCGAACAAGGCATTCCAGCACGCGTTGGGCGATGCGTATGCCGCAGGAGGCGACATGTATACGGCGGGAAAGACCATCGCCGGACTAATTCTTGGGTACGCAAACTCGTCTTTGTCGAAATGTCTACTGCTAAAACCTTGCTCAAAGGACCGAAAACGCTTTCTTCGACGGGTTCTTCCCTGGGACCAATCGTGCTGGGAAGACATTCTTCCCCGGCGGTAGTTCCTCGCCCTCTGGAAGCTTCCAGCTCTGGTCCGATTCGCTCCCGCAGCTCGCAAAAGCAATCCGGGCAAAAGTTGTCGACGCCGAAACACCCCTCGCAGACGTTCTCGATCTCAAGTGCCTCCTCATGCGCCAACGCCATGCGGAGGTCCGTGCCTTCGCCCAGCGCACTCTCCAGCACAACCCGGACTTTGCGTATGGGTACTACATCCTCATGCTGTCGCTCGACGGCGAGGAAGGCCTCCGCGCAGCGAAGAAGGGCGTGCGGTGTACGCCGGGCCCGCACAACCTCACGACATTCTTGCGGCTGCAGATGTTACAGCGCGGGAGCCAGATGGCCTGCAATGTGGGCATGCAGACGCTGAACGAGCCCGGGATGGACGGAAATCCGCCGATGGACGTGGGCATTGCGTTTCTGCTGAGCGCGATGGCGGACGCGGACGAGTTCTTTGCGCAGGCGCCGCCGGACCATCGCGATATGAGGAGTACCTGTGCCTGGCTCGTTCTGCTGCATGTTATGATGGACGAGAAGATCAGTGACGATCTGAGGGAGATCAAGCCATTCATCGAGCGCCTCAAGTTCGTCGACGAGTTTCACACCTGGCTCGGTATCCCGCCGGTGAACACGCAGATCCGGCTCGTCGCGGAAACACTCATCTTGAAGAACTTTTCCGCTGCGCAGAGGGAGTGGGGCGACGCTGTGGGGGTGTATGACAAGGAATGCGCGGACTATATGGAGTCGGAGCTCGCGACGCCGAGTAAGGAGAAGAGGGAGAGGGATTTGGCTGCGTGGGTGGAGGGTTTGGAGCTGGATGATTCGCATTCGAAGGTCGTTGCGGGTTGTGGTGGGGGGTGTTTTGGACACGACCACGAGGATGAGGATGCAGATGGGCACTCGCACTCGCATTCGCATGGTAGTGTCCCAGGCGCAGGCGAGCAGGATCCTCAAGCTCCTCTTCCGGACAAGACAGCGCTCTATCGATGCTCGTTCTGCCAGAATCGGTCTGCGGTCCTGCGCAAATGTGCTGGGTGCTCCGAGGCACGGTGAGCCTGCACCTTTTGCTCTCTTTGACTTGCTCTGAATCGGCGACTTTGTAGGTATTGCGATGCGACGTGTCAGAAGCGCGATTGGAAGGTGCATAAGAAGAAGTGTGGGGCAGGGAAGAAGTGAAGTGAAAGTGAGTGTTTGCTGTTGTTGTTCCCTGGCTACTGGATCTGACGAAAAGACAAGAAAAGACTGCGAATTCGAATCCGCAGCAAACGTCCATTGTGGATCAAGATAGCTGACAATCTTTTCTTGTTACAGTAATCGAGGCGAGCAAGAGTCGTCGCCCTCGCAACGCGATATCTATACATATCTGATTACATCCCACCGAACTCGGCCATCTTGAATATATTGGGTCGATCCGTACTTCCGTACTTGGTCTAGTTCTCCATTGTGGAGTCGGGCTGTCATATGCCAAGATGGTATATCGGCGCTCCGTGCCGACCCTCAAAAACACAGAGAGCCACGGACGAGCCACATGTATCGATCCCGCGGACTTGCCTTCTCTCTCTTGTTTCTCTTGGTTTGTAGCGGTTATGGTCCGACGCTGGTCGAGCTATAAGTATACAGAACCCAGTAAGTAAGTAAGCCTTGGTCAGCCCAACGCGGACAAGCGGATACACAGAAAGAAGTTGATCGCCGAAGTCTTTCGGCGTGAGAAATTGTACGGAACCTTTGGTAAAAAAAAAGCCTCGGTCGCCGCCCGGATGCTGACAACAACTCCACTCTCTGTTGTTCCACAAAGCCCGAAACAAGGCAGCGCACAGCTGTCCATCTCCAGCCATCTCCTCGCTTCGCACCGAGATACCACCGCTAAAAAAAACAGCGCAGGTGGACAGAAAATTGATACGGTGACAGCGGGAATCCATTCTCGAATGGCTATCACCCACGACATCAGCGGCGGAGAAGAAAAGTCTACCTTCTTTCCGTCAGTCATCCGTCTTACGTGGGCGAAAATGCGGATGCGCGGAAACACGCACGCCAGAAGCATCGAGAATGCCACGTAGAGTATTAAAAGGCAACATGCGAGTGGGCTTCTCGAGTCGTTGACCCCCACATCCCGCAGTACATCGCAAATGTCGGACGAAAAGACCCCCGCCACAACGGCCAACCCCTCACCAGAGCCGTCGGGCACTGTCGCCGAACAACCCAAACCGGAACCCAAAAGCCGTGAATTCTACTTGACCCTTCTGGCCATCGGTGTTACGACCATCCTCTCGGCACTCGATCTTACGGCCCTTGGAACTGCGCTCCCCACTATCGCAAAGTCTTTGAACGACACGAGTGGCGAGTTCGTATGGATTGGCGCAGCGTATGCACTTGCTTCAACTGTACGTTCATCCCCATCGGCAGTCCCGAATTGTCTTGCGCGACTGTCTGTTGATTTTGAGCGTACTGCTCACGTCGTTCATAGGCATTTATTCCTCTCATGGGCAATTTGGCGGATGCTTTTGGACGGTGCGTTATCACTTTTTTTCTGTTCTGAACCCCTTGCTCATATTGCCCCAGACGACCCATTGTGCTCACTAGCATTGCGTTCTTCGCACTCGGAAGTGCTTTGGCGGGAGCGGCGCAGAGCATGGTGTGTTTTCATCTTCTTTTCTCCCTCCTACTTCCGTCTCAAGCGCGCACACAGACATGGATTATCGCTTCCCGGGCTGTCCAGGGTGTTGGCGGTGGAGGAGTTCTTGCCCTCTCGGAGATTCTCATTGCCGATCTCGTCCCGCTCGCTGAGCGGGGAGCCTACCAAGGTTTCCTCGCCCTCGTCTGGTCCGTTGGCTCGTGCATTGGTCCTCCGATTGGTGGTGTGCTCGCAAACGTCGACGGCAAGGCGTGGCGCTGGCTCTTCTGGTTGAACTTGCCTTTGTGCGGCATGTCCTTTATCCTCGTCGCGTTGTTCTTGCACGTCAAGACCCCCGAGGGTTCCGTCCGCAGCAAACTTGCCCAGGTCGATTGGATGTACGTTTCTCTCTTCTCCCTTATACACTCTCTCACAAACCCTCGCAGTGGTAACATTATCGTCGTCATTGGTTCCGGCCTCGTCATCATCGCCCTGACCTGGGGTGGTGTCCGCTACCACTGGAACTCGGCACACGTCCTCTCGACGCTCATCATCGGTTTTGTCCTGATCATCTTCTTCGGCATCTACGAAGCCAAGCTCGTTCCCTCTGGAGTCCGGCCCACCACCCCACCGGACATCGTCAGCAACCGCACCTCCCTCGGTGGTCTCATCTCGACTGCCATCCACGGCCTCGTCAGTATCGCGCTCATCTACTACCTGCCTGGTGAGCGTTCTCCTCCCCCGTTCTCTTCACATCTAACCCACAACAACAGTCTACTACCAGGCCTGCTTCAGCGCCTCGCCCATCCGGTCCGCCGTCGACTTCCTGCCCTCTGGCCTGCTCACCGCGCCCTTCGCCTTCTTCGCCGGTGTCGCCACCGCCATCCTCAAGAAGTACCGCCCCGTCCAATGGTTCGCATGGGTCTTCGTCGTCGTCGGCTTCGGCGTGTTCAGCCTCCAACGCGCCGACTCCCCACAACACCTCTGGCTCGGGCTGCAAATCCCCCTTTGCGTCGGGCTCGGCATGCTCTTCTCCTGCCCCGTCTTCCCCATCCTCGCGCCGCTACACCCCAGCCGGGCCGCCTCAGCACTCGCCCTCTGGACATTCACCCGCTCCTTCTTCCAAGCATGGGGCATCGCCATCGCCGGCACAGTCCTCCAGAACGAACTTTCCGTCAAACTCCCCGCAGACTTTGTCGCTCGCTTCCCAGAGGGCGTCGAGATCGCCTACGCCGCCATCCCTATCATCCGCACGCTCGCAGCGGACGACCCAGTGAAGAAGGCCGTGCAGGTGGCGTTTGCGGACAGTCTGCGCGTCGTCTGGCTCGTCATGACCGGTATCGCGGGCATTGGGCTTGCGAGCTGTTTGTTGTTGAAGGAGATTCCGATGGGCACGGAGATTGACGAGACGTATACGCTCAAGGATGGCAAGCAGGTACCGATTGCGGATGCGGAGAAGGCGGTGGATGGCGAGGAGGCAGCATAGCATAGGATATGAGATTTTACTATACACACGCATAGATTTTTCCCTTTTTTTAAAGAGTCGAAATCGAAACAAAAGCGCTTTTTTCCCTCTGTGTGCCATTATTAGTTTTTTTTTTTTGCAGCAGGCCTTCCTTCCTCCCGTGGCTAATATATCATCCACCGCACACCTTACACGCAGGCTGTAGATGTGATTGGTTGCTCGGAACTGCCCGACACTCTAGTCTAATTAGCTGTAGGATGTGGAAGATTCGTCGCGAAACGGATGCAAGGTGAAGCCGATGTGCATGGAACACTTGGCAGTGGGTCGCCTTTTCTCCGTGTGTGCCATTTATTGGTTTTTGTAGGCCTGCGACCATCGTCCGCCGGCGGATCCTCATCGGCGTACGTACAGTATGTTGTTTACCCGCACGAAGAAAAATTGCTGTGGACTTGAGGTGATTGGTCGGTGGCGGAAGTTGAGTGGTAAAATTCGTCGGTCGAACGTCGGACGGATACAAGACGCGGCCGACGTTCATGGAATGTTCCAAAATCCTACATAGTAGTGCTTCGATCGAGCGCTGGGGCTGGCGCAGACAGCGGGGACCTCGAGCGTTCATAATCACACTGGCATGTATCGCGGTCAATGCCGGCGCCGACCTGGGGCCTCGAGGAAACGTTTACGTTGTACGTTCTATTCGTAGTGTAGTGTAGGGTCCACTTTGGCACTGGCAGCGACAGCGACAGTGTACCTGGGCCCTGCCAGTGGCAGTGGGTTGGGCCAAGAGCTCGTAACTTGCTTGGAAACTTGGCCAAGAAACAAGTTTAGTAAACTTCAGATTGAACAAGGATCGCATTCACCGGCACTGGCACGTTTCCTACGTGTGTTCATTGGCAATGGAGGTGCGTAGGAGGCGTGCGCAACGTTCTATGGGAGGATCGCGCCAGGATTGGATCAGATCGCGCCAGGCTCGCACGAGATCGCGTTTGTGTTCATTGTGTTGCCACTGTCAAGGCAATTGACGAGGTATTTATTGACACGTTCCGTCATACATAAGTAAACCTTGAACTTTGAAGGCAGACAAACGAGCAGGACAGATTCAGACGTAGGGTGCTGTGAGAAAGCCTGGTTTGAAAACCAGTTTAAAAACAGTTTTTAAAAACCGTAAGTTTTGAATTCCAAAGCCACAACTTGGTGTTTGTAAACACTCACATGATGTAGCACAGCCTTCATACCACCATGTCTCCTGCTGTATCCTCCAAAAAATTAACTGCCATGACTGGGGGTGTGGCTGCTTGATCATACCAAGGCTTGCACAATTTTCTGCAGTAAGAAAATACAATCCCTCAGTCATTTTCTGACCAACCTGCCCAAGTTGGCATGCCTTGTGATGTGTCGGGCATCTCGGGCCATTGGTTTTAAAACAGTTTATAAACACCCTGTTTTTAAAAACCAGTTAGAAACACCTGTTAGTATTGGATTTTGAATTACTCACAGCGCCCTATTCAGACGAGGTGCTTAAGATCATCGCGTGTCCGCCAGTCCACGGCGAGGCAACGACGAGAAGGCACGTTTGACTGGCCACTGAGATCTTGGAGAAACAAGCTATTCGTCTGAATCTGAATCCCCGTCGGGAAGCTTGAGGGCAACTTGAGGGCTGCCAGTGCATGAGCGCTAGGACACGGTGATGTGACCTGTATCTGTGACATGCTTACGCGCATGCAGTTACTAACTGTTCGTAAGCAAAGCACTTCGCTCCTTACTCACTCTCTTCACTCTCTTCAATGGACTTTCGGCTCAAGCACCATTTCATTACATTGTCAATGTACGCCGATCCACTGCTTGCGGAGATTTTAGAACTGCAGACTCGGACCACCAAAACGTACCCGGCAAGCACTGTACTTATACTGGTCTCAACTTGAAGTCGAGCCCGCCGTTGGATGGACACGGCGCTCTTTGGACTTGTCCGCAACCTTCCCGAATCCACTGGCATTACGATTCAACTCCAAACCGTCCATCTACGTACACAGACTGGCCTCGGCGTATATCGGTCTCGTGCACTGGCAGACTCTCCGAGCTCCACGGTACCAGTATGCCTTCATTTGTTCTCTCAGCGTCTCATATGTTGTTTTGTAAGCTGTCAAGGTCTCACCCGACCCGATTACCAACGGTCCAACACAATATTCTATTCCTTCGATCCGCAACAGCGCGCTGCATCGAACGATGTCTTCTTTTCATCATGTTTCATCGTGCGCTATGCAGTTCTCTCTCCTCGAGTAGCCAAGAACCGCACACATCGGCGGTGGCGGCGGCTGCGGGAAATCCTTGGCTGGAACCCGGCAACTTGAATCTGAATCCGCGGGCGCCTTCAAAACATCTTGTTCCGCACATGCAAGCTCGGCGGCGTCCCGCTTCCGGTCAAGCACTGGCATTACCCCTCCAACTATATTCTCCGTCTCCCCAACGAACCACTAATCGTTTATTGTTCGATTCAGAGACGTTGCAGACGTTTACGGCGCCAACGATGTGTTGTACTTCTTGCACCTTACTTCGAGCAACTCGGAGACTCGGAGCGAGGTACGCTATTCTTTGCGTTGACGCAACACCAAGAATCAAACAAGCCACCAGAACGGCTACAACCCTTCTCGGGCTCCATCCTGATTCTTGAGCTGCGCCAAGCCATTAGAAATAGTTTGCGGAGGCCGAGCCGTACGCGTGTTCACCTTCCAGAAAACGCGACGCGCTCGCTTGCCGATGAACGCCAGCGCGGGCCGTGAAGCAGCTGAAAATACCCCCCGTTTCACATGCACGCCGTAGGCCTCACGCTTAGCCTCTTCAAAAGTGCGGAGTCCCGTCACGGTCGCGTCTTGCCATTCGGCGTTGGCAAGATCTTTACTTTTGCGCAGGCGGACGTTCGAGCGGAGCACGAAGATGGCTCTTCGATCGAGAAGAACGCGAACTCAGTAACCGGTTGGATGCCGTCCGGGCCGTGAAGATTGAAGTGCGGCAAATACCACCTGCCGTACTCAGCCTGCCGTAGTACGCTCTCCGATTTCAAGTTGGCGGTACAACCTTTCTTCATTAATCCTTCTAGTCCGGGGCTCTGTCGGCCACGGTCACGTTGGGGAGTCGGATAGTGCAGACTGGGAGTTCGCGTCCGTCGTACCGGTGATCTTTAATTTGTGCAGGAGGATGTCTCTTCCTGGAACGCTCACTGTAAGCTATTCTCCTCCCAAGTCCCTAGCGCTCATTCGTTGCCGTGGACGCAGCAGGAGAACCATGCGTATATATCCCGTAACGTGCTGCGAGATTCAAGTTCAAGGGTCCTACTCTAGATCTTCAAACTTCCTTCGGAGGTATTGTGCCATTCGCTCCTGGCAAAATGCTGGCATGGGGAGCGGCTCCGCGGCGGGCATGGTCCTAACTTTTACCGATTTTTTAAAAAGCACCTTGCGATAGTATCGGTACTACGAACCGTCTCAGGTCTGATATTCGCGGACGGGTACGGATTCAATTCGTCTAAGCCCAGTAAGTTTCAGACCTCAATCCGACTCGGAGTCCCATGCGTATTGAACTTGGAACAGAAGTCTCGGTCCCGAGGCCCCGAAAGCGAATTGGAAACCTCCCGGCAAAGAGTGGGTCCTTTTAGGCACCTCCATGGGACGCGCCTATTATTCAAGCCCGAGAGTACGTATACATTGGAACGGCGATCTTGGACTTGGAACATCGGTACCGGTCTGGCGTCGAAAGCAAGTAGGCAACCTCCGAGAACAACAAGAGAACAACTGGCAAAGAGTGGTGGCCTTGCCCTCCTGGCACATTCACCGGGTCGGACATACTATTATTCAAGGCCGAGAGTAAGTATATATTGGAGCGGCGATCTCGGACAGAAAATAGCTTCGAAAACAAATGGCCATGGCCGCGGGGAACCGCTAAAACAACAAAGAGCGGTCGCACTTGACTCGTAGGCACAACACCAAAGACTAAAGTCCTCGGTTCATCGGACGCGCTATTCAAGTTTTTAAGATTGATGTGGGTTCGGATGGACGCATCTCGATGAGGTGAGCGGTAACTTGAACTGGAAACCCGAGACTGCCGCATTGGTAGACGGCGATCTTCATTCTGCATTCACCAGCAGCTTGGTGGTGTTCCGTGCAGTGCGGTTACGATGTGAACGTGCTGGCATTTACTTGCTGGCATCTACTTACACCCGTTTGGTAGTGATGGCAACCATTGTGCTTTCATTCGCCGACAACCGGAGTTCAAAATCGCATCACAGGCAATATGATCCATGAACAGGTTCGACAATACTTACGCGCTGCAGCTGTGCGAAATTTCTCCTGCTTCCTGCTCTCGCGTCCGCAGCCACTGTCACCACGCTGCTATTTATCTGCTCCTTTCTTTCGCCCTGGGCGCTCGAACCCTTGACTAGGATTACGCACTGCGCAAGACGCTGCTGTAGATCTTTGCCATATAGACAGGCAGTGCGATATTTCCGGGCCATCGCGACTGCTGCGGGAAGTTGTATTCGAACGAGGTTCGAATACAAGCCCTGCTCAAATGAAGTGTAATGATCCATCCATACTTAGTGGATCTCGATTCTCGGCGCCTTACTAGTACGAATAGAATGAAGCTGACGCCACCTCGCTTAGCTTCGGGTGCGGAGGATCGCCGCATCCTTGTCCGGCATACTTACCTGAATACGCAAGGAGCGCCACGAAAAAACCGGTCCGTCGGGGGCAAAAATCCCATAGCGCCGGTTCCGGGTGGATGGGAAAATTTCCATAGCACCCGCTGCGCACAGTGATCTCGAGCACGGTATTCCCGAAAACGAGCACACTGGCACGCAACGGTGTTCCGAAAACATAGTCAGCGCTCGCCATGGCCAGCAGCGGCCAGTACGGCCGTTTCTCGTCGGCCTCGGCCTCCATCGGCCTCGGTTACTCGTCTCGGTAGAGGGATAGCGTCCCGCCGATCTCTCACGGTTCACTTCTCACATCTGTCAGGTTAGGCGTGCGACTGATGTGACAGTGCCCTGAACCTTCTTGCTTTTAACGCTCATGTATACTTAGCCTCGATATGAATGGGCGGGGGTAGGAGTCGATTGCATCTTCCCAAGACCCGTCGAGCGCTCCGCAAGATGTCCGTACGTCGTCCCACCGCCGGTGTGTTTTCCGCTTTCTGATGCCAACTTCGGGTGCGGGTGGATCCTAGGTGACTAAAGTTCTCGCCAAAGGCGCAATGTTTTTCGACTGAATTGGATCGTTATACCCACACGACGACGAACTGCTCCCGTACCATGGTGTAAGTATCTGACAAACGTACAGGTCGGTTGATCCAAGGCAGGGCGCGGCGCTGTACATGTGTAAGTATCTGATAGGATTTTGCCAGCGGGGCAAGGTGTATACCAATGATGATGGCTGTCTCTTAATTATAACTAGTTGCTCGAACGTTCAATCTGCCCATAGTCTTTTTCCCCACATCCGTCGACATGGATTCTATTTCGATCTCATCATTCAAGGAGTCGCTCGCTGCGCTCGCCCCCGACTCGCTCACCGAGTTCCTGGCGTCGCCTGCGGCTGCCAATGCTGCGAAGCTGGTTCTCCCCATCGTCGCTACCGTCGTCTTCTATGGCGCGTTCCACTTCGTCCAAGCGCTCTACAACCAGTGGAACTCGCCTTTGCGCAACATGCCTGGTCCGCCCAACCCGAGCTTCTTCATGGGTAACATCCAGGAGCTCATGGTGCGTTGTCTCTCTCCTCCTTCCCTCGAGAACTCACTCGAATTCGAATAATAGGACGACTACGAGACTGGTAACCGCTGGCGCAAGCAGTTTGGCCATATCTTCAAGTTCAAGAGTCTCATGAGCGTCGACCACGTTCACGTCCAGGACGTCAAGGCCATCAGCCACATCCTCGCGAACAACAACACCTACCAGAAGGCGCCGTTCGGCATGTGGAACACCAAGCGTACTTTGGGAACCGGTGCGTCGTTGTTTATTTCGTCGTAGAATATTCGATTTTGAACGAACACTAGGTCTTTTGGCTGTCGAGGGCGTCGAGCACAAGCGTCAGCGCAAGATCCTTAACCAGGCCTTCGCCCCGTCCCAAATCCGCCTCCTCACCGAGACTTTCCTGGAGAAATCGGTTCAGTGCCGTGATATGTGGATCAGCGAGGAGTTCTCGCGCGACCCCAAGGCCGAGGGCCATGTTATCGACGTGTTCGACTGGTACCGCAAGCTCACGCTCGATATCATCGGTGCCGCTGGTGCGTTTTTTTTCCCGTTTCCTTCGCCTTCGGTTCCTCAATCGGGGTGTAGGTTTCAACTACGACATGAACGCGCTGCAGCCCGAGGGAACGCCGAACGAGCTCAACGACGTCCTCACGCGGATCTTCCACGCTGCTAAAGGACGCATGTTGATGGGCATTACCATCATGCAAGCCATGGTTCCGATCCTCCGTCTCGTCGTGAGTACAGTTTTCCGCATCTTTGATGTTCGTAGTTCCGGTCATGATCGCTGACCTTACCGCAGCCGTTCCCCGGTACCGGTGTTTTCAAGGAATGCAAGGCCACGACGTTCAAGATCGGCGGAGAGATCCTCGCAAAGGCGAAATCGGCGCTCGGCAAGACGGACTCGATGACCGAGGCTACGGGCCAGCGCAGTGTGCTGGCCGCGCTCCTCAAGGCGAATATGAACCCCGACGTCGCTCCCGAGCAGCGCATGTCTGACGAGGAGGTTATCGCTCGTTAGTAGTTTCCTCCTCCTCCTCTTCTTTTCACTTTCATTTACTGACGCGTTACAACGATAGAAATCCCGACGCTCATCATCGCTGGTCACGAAAGTACCAGTTCCTCCGCGTCGTGGGCGATCTCCCAGCTCGCCGGCAACCCGCGCATTCAGGAAAAGCTCCGCGAGGAGCTCTTTACGCTCTCGGACAACCCGACCATGGACGAGCTCAACGGACTGCCTTATCTCGAGCAGGTCGTTCGCGAGAGCATGCGTCTTTACCCGGCTCTGGTCTTCACGATGCGCATGGCCATGCAGGATGACGTCCTCCCCCTCGGAAAGCCGTATGTTGACCCCAAGGGCAAGGTCCACGACAGTCTTTTGTGCGTTGTTATTTTCCCCGCTTTATTTTCTTACTACGGAGCGCTGATTGGGTGCGTAGGATCCCCAAGGGCCAGGTCGTCCACATGCCTCTCATTGCCGTCCACACCGATCCGGAGATCTGGGGCGCGGATGCCGATGTGTTCAAGTGCGTTAAACCTTCGCCTTCAGTTGGGCTTTTGTGCTGACCACGCATGACCTACAGCCCCGAGCGCTGGGAGAATATCCCCGACGCCGTCAAGGCCATTCCCGGAGTCTACGCCAACACCCTCACTTTCCTCGGCGGTACCCACGCCTGCATCGGATACCGTTTCGCCATCGCTGAGTGCGTTCTTTTTCCTTCCTTCCCTTCCCTTTACTCTTACTCAAATCATATTCCATTTAGGATGAAATCGATCCTCTTCGTCTCGGTGCGCACCTTTGAGTTCTCGCACGTCAAGCCTGGAAGCGGCCCCGTCGGCGGCATGGTGCGCAAGACCGCTATGATCCCAGGTGGCAGTATGCTCCAGCATCCGATGGACTCGGCCGCTCCCGAGAAGGGTTCCGCCGCGCCGATCATGGTCAAGCTCCTCAACCGCGCCTACTGAGAAGAAAAATTGTTCGTAATCGTAATCCCGAGTCCGAATTCTCGCTCGCTCGTCGTTCCTTCCCTTTCCTGCGCCAAAGCGAATCATTATTAGAACTCTCTCTATAAAGACCGCATGACTGTGTAGTTTTTGTTGCGTCGTTGAAATAAACCCGTCCGCCCGTTTTGATAACTTGGTGAAGTGATAAAATTATTTCGGCCCCGTTCAGGTGCATTATCTGATTATCTTACGCAAAAACGGGTGTATAACTTTTTGGCCTTCGTGGCTCCGAGTTACAAGGAGACCCGCTCTTGGCGCGCGGCTGTTGCTCATCCTACTCGGATCGTGTCCTTGTCATGATGAGAAGTTCTACGAGCTGTTGGGAGCGGATTTTGCGCACCGAGCATTCGCCGAAGCATGTAGCGCGGCTGTTGCTTTGCTCAAGGAGACTTTGGCCTGTGATGATGAAATATTCGCGTGCTCCTACACCATAATCTCGGTGCTCTGACTCTCAGTGCCCTGACTCGGATCGCCCGACATTGCACCACCGACTTACCGGCGGTACTTTTTTTTTTTGATGGTCATCCGATTTGATGGTAACGTATGATCGTCCCTCAAAGATCGGCGCGATGAAATCAATGCCCATTTCGGGAATCCCCGCTCCCCCGCATTCTGTAAAGGCTGACCACATCTTTTGAGTTCAAGGGGGGCGGCGTTCGTTCCAATGTTTGCATGTAGTGTCGTGTAGTAACGACTCAAGAAGAGACGCATTCTGTCAGATCTAGAGCTGAAAGAAATCACAGTGGCGGAGAAATTGGAAGGCTTCCGTCGTTCCGTGCTGTGCTGCCGTGATGAACTTCGACACATCTCTTGATACGGCCTTGCCCTAATCCGGCGCATCCGCTCAACGCCCGGCTAAGACCGGCTAGCGCGTTTTGATGCGTGTTTCCTCGAAGGCTGCTTTGCGATATCTGCTGACGCGTAAATTTTGACGGATGGAAGGATCATTTTTTTTCACAGATGTTGGTGGCGACAATCACACTTCAGACTTCAAAGTCAAGCCAACGCTGGAGGTACCTGCGGTTGGAGCGCCGTGTGTCTCGGACCAGATTCGTGTCCCCGGATCCCCAGAGCCAGAGGCCCTTGCCTTGCCTTGTTTCATTACATGTAGCAATCAACATGGGACGCGCTCTGTCAACCACACTGGCAACTGGCAACTGAACCCGGCGGAGATGTGCATCGAGGGGAGAACGCGACGCGACGCGAACGCGCGACTTTTTCCCCTGGAGCTAGCGTGTTTTCCAGGTACAGTTGGCGGGGAGCCGCGGCCGATGGATACGCAACCAAGGGGACGTTGAGTTGTTTCCGCTCGGTTTGGGAAAACCGCATTCGCCCGTTATGCACACGTAAACCCCTTTGAACTTCTGATTGGATACACATCGAAAGCGTTGGCGGAGATCAGAGCTTCTGTAAGTGGAAACGACGGCGCTTGCGTTATTATAAGGATGGGCTCAGTGGTTTTGGCTGACCTCTCGTACCTCCGTGACTATGGCACCCAGCGATTTAGTAGGGTCTGCGGCCCTTCTTGGAGTGGTACGTCGCCGTGTTGTTGTTCAACTCAACCCGTGTTCTCAACGCGTTTTCTTCAGGCCAACCACATCTACTTCCACCGCTTCGAGCCCGAGAACGCGCACTACCCCCTCTTCGCAGTCCTGCTCCAGCCATTCCTCCTCACCGCGGCCCTCCACCAGCTCACATTCACCAACGTCCTGCTCACCAACGTCGTCCTCCTCAGCACGCTCTTCACGTCCATTATCCTCTACCGCATCTCCCCGTGGCACCCGCTCGCGCACATCCCCGGGCCCTTTGCCGCTCGTTTCAGCAAGTTCTGGTCCCTCAAGCTTCTCCTCAGCGGCCAAAAACACCGTGTGCTCAAGGAGCTGCATGACAAGCTTGGTGACGTTGTCCGAGTCGGTGCGTTTTCGCGTTTTTCAAACTGCCATGTCAAAAGTTCGCTTGCTGATCAACTTCATACAGGCCCGAACGAGGTGTCTATGGTCCACACCGATGCGATAAGATCCGTTTTCGGAACGGGTGGATTCCAGAAAGGCCCATGTACGCCGATTTCCTTTTTTTCGTTCGTGCCTGAAACTAATCATTGGGGCGTTGGTTAGTCTACGAGCCATGGTCAGATCCTACCCTCCCGACGAAAGCTCTGCTCAACCTCCGGGGCGACGCACACGCCAACCGTCGGCGCATTTGGAATCGCGGAATGAACTCGGAGGGGCTCAAGGGCTTCGAGCAGGTTCTCGCTAAGCGCCTGGTTATCCTGCTGAGCCAGTTCGACAAGATGGTCAAGGATGGTAATGGGAAGGGTACCGTCGATCTGGCCGCATGGTTTAGCTATCTCACCTTTGACTTCATGGGCGACCTTGCGTAAGCCTCCCCCTACACCAACGTTGTCGTGTTGTTACTTACGGCCGCGCAGCTTCGGTGGTGGTTTCGATATGTTGCGCGACGGAGGAGACAAGAACGGCCTGTGGGCCATCGTCAAGCAGGGTGCCAAGTGCGTTTTATGATTCCGCTCAAGGAGCTGATCGACTCACACTCGTTGTCCAGAGCCACCGCAATCATCGCACAACTTCCTTGGATCGTGCCGACCTTCAATTTGATCCCTGGCGCGAATGCTATCATGGACCGCCTCCGCCGCTTCGCCAACGAGAATGCCACGGCCCGTATCAAGGCTGGCGCCAAGGAGAGCAAGGATCTGTGGTATCATCTTGTACGTTTCGTTCCTCTTTGCCACTGGCAGGTCTTCTGACATTGTGCTAGATGGACGAGGACAACCACGAGAAAGTCAAACCCCCGCTTCACGACGTCGTGGTCGACGGTGTTCTTGTTATCGTCGCGGGATCGGACACGTCCTCGGTTGCGCTCAGCTAGTGTGTTCTTTTCATGTCCAATCGAATCTCACCTCACCTTGAACGAACTCTCCAGCTTCATTTATTGCATGTTATGCCATCCGGAGATTTACGCGCGCGCCCAGGCAGAAGTCGACTCGGTCTACCCGGACGCAGAGACGGCCTTGGACTCTGGAAGACACGATGAGCTCAAGTTCTTGACTGCTTGCATGTGAGAAATCCATTCCAATTCCTTTCATTTCGCTGACTTGCCTTCCAGCCAAGAATCCCTCCGCTTGTTCCCCCCTGTACCCACAGGCGGCCCCCGCAAAATTCCCGCCGGCGACGACAAGATCATCGCAGGCAAGGTCATCCCCGCCGAGACCCAGATCTACGTTCCCGCCTATGTCATCCACCGCAGCCCCAAGAACTTCTCGCCTGGGCCAGACACTTACGACCCCGAACGGTGGTTGCGCTCGACATCCGACGCCGAAATCCTCAACCACGCCGCCTTCATGTCCTTCTCGTACGGTGCAGCCAACTGCGCAGCGAAGCATCTCGCATGGCGCGAGCTCCTCATGACGGCCAGTGTCGTCTTGAAACGGTACAATATGCGTTTCGTGTCGCCGGATTCCAAGGAGGGCAAGGATTGGGAGAGCACCATGTCCGACTTCTTCGTCACCGAGACCGGAGGGTTGAAGGTCGAGATGAGCTTCCGCTGATGCGATCACTTCTTTTTTTTGAATCCGAGTTTCTCATTTAGAAAAACGAATGTGTTACACTAGCCAGGCGTTGGATACTTACAAGAAAAATACCATCTTTATATTATTGCCTTTTCCGTCTCTGTCAAAGCGCGATTTAGCAGTGTCGACGGGATATACCGCCGATTAGATAAGGAATACTTGGAACGAGGAAAAGGCGGACCATTGACTCGATCCTGCGCAATCAGCAGTTTCAAAGCGGTTCGTAGGTTTTTTGAGGGACTCGGAATTCTTTCCAGGTTTCATTACTCAGGCCTACGTTCTCTCATTGCTTGCGCTGCGTAATGTATATCTTTCTATCGTCGAATTCTCGTGCAACGATACTCCACGACGGCGGAGAACAAGTTCGAGTGGAATTTGCGCCTCAGGCTCTACTTCAAGGCCGGAAAGACTTGACCAATGACCCCAACGATATCCATGATCACGATCGCCCCATTACTGTTGCCCTCTCTGTCGATGGGACAATAAAGGATCGAGAGCACGCAGCTTAACGAGTTTCGCACTCGGAGCTGAACATGACCGTGCTGTATCGATGCTCGTGATGTACCAATGCTTCTGCCGGGCTACGCAAGTGTACTAAATGCTTGGGAGCGAGGTACATATTTTCGTATTAGACTCCCAGAGGTAGGAGTACACTAAAATGAATGACTATTTACAATGGTCCGAGTCGCCCTCTCAATCGAAGCTCGTTACCCGCACCTTCTGCCCACCATACGAGTCGGCGTCGGCGTCAGTCTTCCCAACGCTTTCGATGTCCATGCGCCGAGACCTTGCCTCGTCCGGCGGGTCCATTGTGACGATAGCCGTCCGATGCACTTTAATGCCATCCATAACGATCTGGTTATGCCGGCTATCGGACGTCGTCCGCGTCGCCCCGCTCGTCGTCCCAGTTCGCCGTGAGTTGAAGTTGAGGAAGAGAGTGTGGAGGTAACATGGGCCGAGAATGCATACAAACAGCGGGGCGACTGAGAGCGAGAATATATATTAGAGAGAGACGGAGCAGGCATGGAGATCAGAGACTCACGGCTGTTGGCAGGGTTGATGAGGAAGAAGGTGAGGAGGAGAAGCGCAAGCAAAGCGGTCGTGGCGCCGGTCTGGACAGCTCCGAAGATGAGTCGCTGGATCAGGCTGTTGGCAAGATGAGTATGACTGCATACGGGGCAGAAGAAGACGCACTTGTTGGTCGTCTTGAACGAGCTCTTCATGCCCTTCAGCTTCCAGACGAGGGCAGCGGCGATAGCGACATCTGAGACGAAGACATGAGGTCTTTATGCGGGATAGATAGCGGTCAATTCGTACCACAGGTGGCAAGGGAGATGGCCCAGACGGTACCCATGGTGCGGATTGTATTCTATCGAGACGGTTACTGAGGCATGGTAGGAGGTAAAAGAACATGACGCACGGATGAGATCTTTTGAGTCGACATTCCGAGCATGATGTTCCCAATGAGGGAGGATACGAGCTGTGAACGCGGATTGGCATGCATGTATAACGAGGCGGAGAGGGAGACGCACAGAGAGTGCTACAAGGAGTGAGAGGATTATGGTGACAAAGATGTTTTTCGACCTGCAAGGCGTCAGTCGGGAGCCCTTGCGAATCGCTGGGATGCATACAAGGACCAGAAGCGGGTGATGAGGTAGCTGTTGACGACGACTCCGGTAGCGGTATTAAAAGTACCGTACGTCGGGATCGACCAGTAGACACTCGCGAGACCGGCCGCATCGCCTGTGGACGGTGAGCAACCCTTGTCGAGAACAGTTCCAAAGACCAACCCCAATGAATGACGAGAGGCTATTACACACATGAGAACGATGCATTGCACGATATGTGGACGGTCACTCACAATATATGCGTTGCCAAAGTCCGCAATGAGCGCGACGAGGGCAAGGATCAACGCAGCAGTAACAGTTCCCTTCCGCAGCCAGGTGTCGTTTGGAAAGTCGCTGAAATAGCGCACAGCCTGGGAGAGCGCTGCGCCATAGAGGACAGATGCGACCCATGAACCAACGATGTAGCCGCTGTTGGCGCGTCAGAAAAAGGAAAAAGAAAATCAAGAGCGGAATGCAAGGAAAGCAGACGCACCCAAATGTGTTGAAGGAGTCCATCGCAGCCGTCTGAATACCATGTCGTCGACCACAAGCTGAGCTTTTGAATGTGGTGCTCAGGGGGAAATCGAATAATTCAATCAATGGGCGATCAGGCTTTTGGCTTAGGGACCTTCACAAGTCGGGCACCCCGGCCCATGCCAATGCGGAGTCGGTTCTTTCATTGGCTCAGAAGATCTGACACAATCAGCGTAAGTATTCGAGAACAGCACCAGCCAAATTCCGTCCTTACGCTTCCTGAATCGGTCCAGCTTGCCTCAGAATTGGCGCTACCGGCGACTCGACAACGCGCTCCACGATCTCCTGTGGGACTAGGAGTGGTCGCAATTCGCAAACAGGTATGTACCTCGGAACGTTGCCGGAATTTGCGCTCGCCGTGGCGCAGCTGTACCGTGCTACAGAGGATTTAATAGTGGCCTAGGAGGTTGTTGCCAGGAGGGCCAAGAACGCATGCATATGTGGAGATGTAGCTGCTTGCTCTCGCTCTTGGCTTGCTCTGGTCGGCAAAATAATTTCTTCAGCGGAAAACGCACGCACCTCGACGTTGGCCACAAGCACTTCAGGACGTAAAATATTCGACAAACTGCAGTCATCGAGCCCTCCTGGAGCGAGCAACGCGCCAAATTGATGAGTCCTACGTGTCTGGCCGACTTTGGCGTTTAGAAAGCCACTCGAGTTGGTGCTTTTAGCCGTTCGCAATGGGCCCAGTCTGTTTCAAAATCCATCGCGCTATTGAGGCGTTATGGCCTTTGGACCAGAAATTTGCACAGGACATGGTGGTCAAGAGTAAAAAGGTTTTGATGGGACCAACTCAGTGACGCCCGACTCAGACTCCGCCAGGATTGAAAAGATAACAATGATTTGGGATAGAAGGTATAGTACACGAGCAGTAGTACACTATTGCTGCTCAAAATTTTCTGTATTCAGGATTTTATGCGTTCACTGCAAAATACTGTCAGCACCCAATTCGAATCGCGAGTGAAAGAAAAGCGTACCCAGCTGCCCCAAGTCGGCTCCTCGAACTTGTGCTCCTCCGGCTTCTCCTCGTCCAGCGACTGACGCAGATGCGTGTCGTCGGGAACGACGAAACGGACGCGGTCACAGACATCATCTTCCACTGCTTCGTGCTCGACGCATGCGGAGACGGGCTCCAGCTGACACCCGGGCTGCGAGAACTGAGGAATGAGTCGTACGCCGTGGACGTGAGGCCGAGGGTGTGCATGGTTGTGTGCGGCACGAGAGCGACGACGAAGGACAAGCTTCGCCCGTATGATGGTGACGAGGAGTAGTCCCTTCAGTGAGGAGAACGAAGACGCTGAAAGGGCAATGAGTATCGAGAAGCAGAACGTCGAAGAGACTGCTTACAGTTATCGTGGATAGCTCCCATTACTTCCTCGGATTCGGAAGAGGAAAGGCACGACTCCTCAGTAGAGGAGAGAGACGCCGACTCTGACGCTGAAGTACGATGAGAACTGGGAGGGAAGAACGGAAAGAGAATGCTTACAGGTAGTGGCCTCGTCGTCGTCGGCTCCTGACTTAGAGGCAGAAGACGACTCCTCATTTGAGGAGAGCGAGTTGGTTTGGGGAAGGTTGGGCTCAAAGCCCGTTGGGCCCGTCTTGAGCGACGGTTTGCGAGGGGGACCGATGAACTGGCGGTGCCCAGGAGCGGCGACGGCAGGCTTCAGAGTAGTAGTCTGCTCCTTCTTGCCAGTGAGGCAAGTCGCCGCCTGGTTGACGATGACGGAGATGGACGAGCTGCGAGACCGCGTGGTCCTGGGACGAGCGTGGAGACGAGGGATACCGGCGTTGTTGGTGAAGGGCATGTTTGTGATGTATGTGGTGGTTGTGGTCGAAGAGAGAGAAGGGTTGGAGGGGCTGGGCAGGATTTTATACATCCGCGGAAGTGAGACATGGGGCTGTGTGGGGCTGGATAGGGGATCTGGGGCAAGGTCGATACGCCTGACGAGCCGAATGGGATGTAGCGGGAGCTTGAATGCGTCGCGTTCACCTCTTGCGGCTTGTCAAACAGGTCGAAGACCCTCTCAAGTTTCGGCCCGGCGGACTACAAATCGCGCACGTATTCCTCCATCTCGGCAGCATTCAGCGGTTGAGGACCCACTATTCCCACAGTGGCCAACGCGACTATGCGCGCAAACAAAAAAGGATCAGGGCTATGAATGGGACGGACGAGCTGGCACTCACGCGGATTCGCATCCATACGCATCGGAGCCCTAAGCGCCGTGCCGCAGTTCACCACCTCGTCGGCCGGGTCCTCGAGGAAGCTTATCATCGCACGAACGGGCTTGGAGACCTCGGGAAGAGGAAGATCGAGGGAAACTTCAATTTCGTCCGGATCCAAGGGTAGCTCTTTGTTGGCGGGGTTGCCGTAGCCATTTCAAGCCAGCGCGTGCTGTCCCGGTGCAATCTAGATGATACAGTCAGAAGGAGTCGAAGAAATAGTCGAGATTAGCACCTGCGACAAGCGCTGCAGGAATCTCTTGAACGCCTGCATCGGACGACAGTCTTGCTTCGGCGCAAAGGATGCACGAGGTCAGTGGAAGTCCGTTTTTGTACGCGAAGAAGGTCGAGCCCGAGAGGTATGGATCCTGGAGCAATATTATTAGTCGCAGGGAAGGGTGAAATGAGGGCGACAAACTTGATATTGGAGCGAGCACAGTCAGCTTCGAGGTCCGGAGAGAGTGAATCTACAGAGGCACTGGTCCGAGTCTAGCTCGACGACAAGAAGACGCTCGAAATGTTCATGGCAACGGACACTAAAAGCTTTGAACTCGACTGCAATTGCCTGAGGCTAACACACACCTTGCTCTGATCCATTCAAGCTAGGAATGAACAGAGAGGGTTCGCGAGCTCTTGTATCCGTTGCGAGTGCACGGTCATCGAGGTTTGGTCGATGTCCGGGTCACAAGGGCCGCATGTCTTCGACTCCTGCCAAAATCACGACGAAACGACTCCATGTCTCGTTCGCACCGTCGATCCCTGCAAGCGGCTCTGTAGAGCTACAGAAATCTCTGACTGCACATTTCGGCAAGTTTGGCACCGTCAAGTCCGTCGATGGGCTTGGAGAACTCGATGGGGTCGGCCAGCCGAGAAAATTCGGCTTTATTAGCATCGAAGGACCGGAGGCCAGTATAACCAAATGTCAGTGCGTTCCAGCTTTGAATTTGGATGTATTCGAGCGTTCATAGGCGTCAACTCGCTCAGTGGGTCGATCTGGAAGGGCGTCAAGGTACGCGTTGGTGATGCGAGACCAGATTACTCGCAGCGGTGAGTAAATATTGCTTCAGAATCGGCAAACTTAATTCTCATCCACAGGATTACCACCGAGAACAATGCAGACAAGGCTGAACCGCGTCGCAAACGACCACGCGGTGCTGTCTATGCGGAGGACATGGAACTGGTAACGCCGGAAACCGCTGCTCAGCGAGCCGGGTGGAAGGTCACCGAGATGGGACGTGTCCTGCGACCGATGCGAATGCGTCCAGGGCGTCCGTTACCGCCTCCATTAGCGACGGAAACGAAACCCAAGAAAAAAGAGGCCGCCACAAGCAAACCCAAGCGTCGACGCGACCCAAACTCTCGTGCTCGCAGACAGACTATCGATGTAACGCGCTGGGGGAGCGTTCATCTCAAGGGTATGTTCTTGGAGAACGCTGCAGAGGTGTCGCACAAGCGGGTACTTGACGAACCGCATCCAATGGAAGAAAGTGAATCGTCGAGCGACGAAGAGCCGCCAGCTCCCTCAATAACAACACCGGCCTCTACATCCAAACCAACTGCTCCACCACCACCTGCGCGATCAAAGCCAGCTCTCCCCAAACCCTCTCCTTCGAATACATCTGCGGCAATCGATCTTGTGGCAGAGAAGACCGGTACTCTGCGTCTTCTCGACTCCCTTTTCGGGGGCGAGGCGACGGAGTGGGGTGGCCGCGAGAGTGTTGGCTCGGATGTCGATGAGGAAGAGCTGCTCAAGATTGGAGGTGGAGGCGACGGTGGTGTAGACGCAGAGGATGGTATTGAGTTCGTCCCGATGGACGTTCACTCGGGGCGTATGGAGCCAGATGACGCCGACGACGAAGCTCCAGCACCGACTACGACAGACGCTGCACCCTCCAAAGCCACCAAACTCAAAGATCTCTTCGCGCCGAGGGCAGAAGATCCTTCTGGTCTGTTCTCTCTCTCTCATGGATGTACACTGTCTCACTATCGCACAGCCGGCTTCTCTCTCCTTGGGCACCTCGACCTCGACCTCGAGCTAGACGAGCACGAATTCGCTCACCTTACGGCTCCCAACGCGTCGGCCGCAGACGTCATCGAGCCCCAATTCTCTCAACCCACCCACATCTTCGTCCCCACTCACACACACGCGCCAATAACGCTCGACCCAAAACAACCTCTCTTCTTCCCTCTTCCTGCGACAACCAGCCACGACCTCAAAGCCCGCCAACGCGACATCCTCGATGTCGCCAAAGACGCTGGTTGGGCTGCGCACTTCTGCAAGACCGAGACGGACGAGGAAATTCGGGCCAAGTGGGAAGCAGAGAAAGTCGAGCTGACGAGGGACTGGACGAGAAGGTGGAAGGAGGCGGGGAAGATGCAGCGCAGGAGAAGAGGTGGTGCGGCAGGAGAGGATTAGAATTCGTACTCGAGGATTACCCAGTTCGCCAGTTCGAGGGCTCTTCCCTTCACTGTGCACGAGTTTTCTGATGCAGGCAGATAGATTTCTTTTCTTCCGCATCTAGCAGCCCGCTCTCTCAGATATGTGCAACCTCGATGGGCTTGAAAGTACTAGTCCATCGCATGAACACGCATTCAAGTGGGTGTCGTGACAGAGCGTGAAGACTAGAGAAGAACTCGCTTGGTAAGGTGGGTCAAGCAACGTACAGAGAACCGACGGTCAACGTCTCGGGTACAGACTTCTCAGAACCTTGAAGCTAGGTACGAAACAACAGTCAATCCTTCAAGTCGCTGTTCAAGAATCATCAATCCTAGCCCCAGCTTCCATTCGGGTGTACGTGTATCTGGACAGATGTGGGAGAGATTGACCACTTGTTGTACTACTGCGCTGAAATGCTTTGCAGCTTCCCCAATGGTGATTCAGGCTTCATCTCTGTTATTTAGTTGCTTACTTTCCCCAACGATTTTGCGGAACGCGGCTATTCTTGGTCGTCTGGATGTTCAAGACAAGGATATCACCAGGAACTATCGTGTCATAGGTGGTCGCTGCCGTGGCGAACTCAAGTCATTCCTGGATGACAATTTTCAGATGTGTTCCGGACCATAGAGGGAGACTCGGATGTGGGTGATTACGGCGTCAGTTTGGGAGAGCTGAAGCTTCACTCAGTTTCAGGCCTACACTGGCAGTTGGAAAAATTGTCTAGATCTGCCACCGGCGCTTGGGGGCCTTACGTGCTTCAAGTTCACGAAGGACTTTGTTTATCGCTGCCAATCAAAGCCAAGCAACCAGTTCAATCTAGCTGCCAACGTCGACGTCACGGTCTAAGGTTCACGCTTAGCACCTTTCTTCCCATTCGCGGTTCGTCGCGTTGCCCAAATGTACATCCGTCCATCCCTTGGGTCGGCGATGCCAGTGGAGCAGGCACTTATTATATCTCTGCTCGCACTATAAAGTGGCAGCGTGGGCCGAGAAGTATTCACTCTCATCGCTCGCGATCATTTACGGGTCGTACGTACAACTGGGTTCATGAGTACCGCGTCTGACAATTTTTATAGTCTGTGCTTTATCTGGTAGATCTCACCGACTATTATTGCTCGTTCACGGCACTGAGGTCTTTGTTTCATAAAGTTCATCGCCGCTCGCAAAATGGCTTGGAAACAAATCTTATCTACTCTGTGCTTTATGAGGTAGATCTTACCGACTTTATTTCTTGTTCACTGACGTCCTTGTTTTCTCGAGTTTATTGCCGCTCGCAATGGCAACTTGGAAAAAAATCCCTGGTAGTCTCACCCGAATCTCAGCTGGATCGGTCTCCAACGTCTGGGGAGTCAGCCCTGGTGCCGCCATCTTTCGCTATACCGGGGACGACAGTAATGCGTGGAGACAGATCCCAAGTCCGACTCTGACCGACATTGGCGCCGGTGCGGATGGCACTGTCTGGGGGGTCACCTCTGCTGGCAGCATCTTTCGCTATACCGGGGATCAAGGCGATCCCAACCATTGGCTTCAGATCCCTGGTTCCCTCAGCCGAATCTCGGTTGGATCGGAAACCAACGTCTGGGGAGTTAACTCCGTTGGCGGCATCTTTCGTTACACCGGGGACGACAGCAACCCTTGGATCCAAATCCCCAGCACCTTGAGCGACATCGCCGCCGGTGCGGATGGCATAGTCTGGGGTGTCAACTCCACTGGGAGCGTCTTTCGCTATACCGGGGACCAGGGAGACCCCAATCATTGGAAGCAGATCCCTGGTGCACTCACTGCGATCTCTGCTGGGATAAAAACCAACGTGTGGGGAGTCGATTCCGCTGGCAACATCTTTACATACACCGCGGACGACAGCAGCCCCTTCGACCAGATAGCTGGAGCCTTGGCCCATATTGGTGTGGCTGCAGATGGCACGGTTTGGGGAGTCACCGCCGCTAACGTTATTTTCCGCTGGGTCCGCGATTAGCCTCTCCTCGTGCCTTTGTACGGACTGTTTCTCATCTTGTACCAATTACTGCGTATATCTTTGTGCACCCCAAGGCTATATTTCATCTGAATCGGATACCAACTACGTTCACCCACCAACTACTAGTAAATGATTGGAGGGCGTCCAGCCACCTCGACTGAGAATGTAACGGACGAGCTGGCACTCCTGCAGATTCGTGTCCATACGCATCGGAGCCATAAGCGCCTTGCCGCGCTTTACCACCTCGGCCGTCGGCTCCTCGAACATATCGCAGCTTTTGGTCGAAGGAAACTTTGATTTCGTCAAAAGATAGCTTTCCGATGGGCGAGTCAGTCGATAGTCGTGGCGCAGGCCATCCCGGCGCAATCTGAATGCTGTAGCGAGAAGGAGCGTAGGGACGATACAACAGATGAGGACCTGCGACCACGCCGCCGGAATCGCTTGACGCCTACATCCGTGCGGATGACGACCATATGTACTTGAGGACGTCCGTATTCCTTGTTAGGTACTCGATATTCGGATACGCTTGGTTATCGAGAATCAAGGGCCTGAAAGAAAATGAGCACGTTGTTTTCCGGTAGCGAGGCCAGGGACAGGCCTGAGGCCGGAGAGGCTCGGTTCTAGGGCGAGACGACAGCAACGTTCTTGGGAGTCTTTTATCTGCGGCGAAGCCAAGAGATGAAGGTTTGCGTTGTGTCGGAGGATCCTGAACAATCTTATTAGTCGCAGGGAAAGGGCGTAAGTGGAGGGCGACAAACTTGATATGCATTCCGCCGGCGCAGAGACTCGAATATGCATTATTCCCTGGGCTACGTCGCATGAGCGCTCGAATGCGACTTTATATGTCCCATACCAACCACAGAATACGTGTCCCGGATGCACAGAATAGGCCGTCTGCGGATAATTCGCGTTGGTCGTTCTGTGCGCATCTTGATCATGATACGCAGCCCACTGGTCCGCCTCTACGAAAAGAACACCCTCGGGATAGTCATGGCGGATACGCGCTGCAAGCAGCCCAGCGACACTAGAAGCTTTAAACTCGATTGCAGTTCTCTTGAGTTAAAACGCACCTTCGACGATACACCTACATAGAGAGATATACCGCAACCAAGGTGGCAAGCAGGTTGGAGGGACGGAAACAACCAGGTCTTGATGAGTAGCTCAAGGACTGGGCAGAGTACTAGGTACTGGCCTCGCTTGTATCGGGTTTGGACGCCCTGAGGGTGGCATGGTGGGTGGTCGGATGTCAGGCGCGTCACTTGCGTCTTGCTTGAGACCACCATGTCGACGACCGGTATTATGCTCCCGACCCTTGGCTTCGGTGACCGAGGCACTCGTCCTGTGCTCTAGTCTGGAGGGAAGGTCGTCGAAGGCCCATCTGAGACGACTCTCCAGAGTGATATCATAGTCGCGTTTACCTCATTCGAATATTCTGCCGACGGGCAGAAACAACCTCGTGGGACCGCAATGCTATATATAACAACAACCTGGCTTGCGGAGGCACTTGTTACCGGTACGCTCTCGTCGTATTACTAGTACCTTCAAGCTCGCAATGGACAGTGCGACCTCTCGCCGTACACTGCTCGAATATTCATGAGATTCGAGTCACCATGATGTCGGAAGAACATCTTTCTTCTTGACTCATTCGACGACTGGCCCACCGAGCTCATTGCACTCCTTCCCCAACATCTCGCGACGCGACTACATTGCTCTCTGCCATTCCATCACATCCTCTGTACAGGACTACGATTAAAATCTTGCTCTTCCTCAAGTCATTCGTTTCAAGCCCCTTGTCTCTAAAGGTCTTGCCCTCTCTGCTCAGCGCTCGGCCATCCACTGCCTCCTTCTCTTTCACCACGACGACGTCATACTCCACAATTCAGAAATGGCGCCGGCTTTCCCGCTCGTCCCCGGGCCACATGGTCGCGCAGCTCTCCTAATATCTCCGTTATCGTGACACATGACTTTCCTCTCAAAGAGGAAGACGACTGGGCTCGACCTTGCTGTCCCGTTCCCGACTACCGCCAGTTCATCGGGCCCTCTCGCAAACCGTCTCTCGGTCTCAACGAACTTGTAGCGACCTCCCCAAACCAACTCTCACTGAGTCGTCCCCCCTCTCTTCCACTGGTAAGCATTCTAGTCACTACTCCTCAATGTTCATTGCTCAGTAGTCTGCTTCTCTCTCCTCTACCGGGAGTCTTCCTGTTTCCGAGTCCGCTTCTGTATTCGAGGAGGGCTGGGAGCTGTAGCCGGTGAGCAGAAGATCCAGCGTCCCAATCAAGGTTCTGCAGACGCTGGGTGCCGACTGGCCGGGTGGTGAAGTCGAGAAGCAGGGATGTGTGATGAGAAGACGATGGAAGCGAGCGTGGACGTCGAGCGGGGCTACCATGACTGGCTGGAGAATATTCAGCGCCGGCATGCCGTGGGGAGCCCTCACTGGCCTCACCGGTCTGCTAATTTCTCGACAGACCGAGCCAACGTGGGACTCGTGTACGTCTCTCTCCGCTCCCCCTGCATGCTAACCTTCGTATCAGTCCTGTCCAGCCTCTGAGAAGGTGTGCTGCGCCACTCCCATATAACCCATACCGGCGTAGCCTAGTACGTTTCCGAACCGCGTAACACCTGATCGACCTCGTTTTGGGAAGCAGATCCGAGTCATCGGCGCTTAACCGAGCAGATCCCAGTGACGCGTGCTTGAGTATTTGGCTGCACGCTCAAATGAGCTGTTGGTGGGCTTATATGCCCATCCGGAAGCCGCATAGTGCTCGTCCAATGTAGATATTCATATACTAGTAGCTAATGAAGAATTCCTTTCTGTACTAGGTTGAGCAGCCAGCTCTTTCCCAGCCGCCCTTCGTCCACCGGCCTGAACTGCCAGCGACACGCCACATCAAACTTCCTTCCTTCACACCGTCTTCGCCGGCGCCTCGCTCCGAACCTACCTCTGCTCTCGTCTCTCACTGTGCATGACTGCTCGCTGTGCGTAGCGTCTGATTTTTGCATGTCATAGAAGCCATACCAACAAGAAAACATAGTAGACGTCGCAGAGATGACCACAAAGTGAGCCGCTGTAGGAACGCAATGTTGTAACTCATCGATGGGGTTTAGGTGGTATCCGAACACTTTCGACGAGGCCCTCGCTCGATCCGAGGTCATCCGCGCTTTGGCTAGAAGCATTGGCGATGTAATTCAAGATCTAGACAATCGGGGCAAACTCCCATCCTCCCTTCAAATGCATCTCAGTAACACCAACAATGCTGCGGAGAAGGTTGAGATGTTGTTTAGCTACCTCGACACACATCACCTGGATGCTGAGCTTGGCCACGCTTTCCAGCAGGCTGTATCAGCGCGGGGCGGGATTCCACTTATGCTCAACAGCCAGCTCAGAGATTCACATGCTCAAAACCAGCAGCCTGTCAATGTGCAGGTCCTTTCAGAATATGAGATCTATGGCAAGCATCTACTTGGGTGGGGCCGTGGATTGCCACTCTTGGATGCAGCACCCCAAGGAAACCTCCCAATTGAATACAAGAAGATGGGTATCTGCTTTGGGGACGTGGGTGCTGTCACTCCAGAGGGTGGTTGGGATTTCTTCTTCAACATTTATTGCTCTGCAAACCATCCGATTAATTGCAATGGTGTCCCGGATGGCTTCTATTGCTTGGATCCAGTCAAGGATGCTGATATCTATATTGGGACCTTTCCTCCTGGCAGCCATGTCACCAGCTCGTCAGTTCAAGCCCGAAGTCCTGATGTCAATGCTAGGTTTATCTCCTTCAAGTTTCCCTACAACAAGCTGCTAAGCCTTGTTTCAGGGACATAGAGCTTCACTTCACATGTTGGGGACCTTATGGGGCTCTTCTTGCACTGCCGGATGGCTCCCAGCACTGGAGGCTTCAGAATGTCGAAGCCATGCGAAAATATGCTGCTCAGAACGCTGAAAGCTGGTATCGACATGTGAATGAACAACGTGGCCGCCACCTTGTCAATGGTAGCCTGCGGCTCATCACTGGGTGCGAAAAGTCCTCCTTTGGTGGAATGGCAACATTCCAAAATATCCCAGTGGGAAAGGACTTTGGCATCTCTTTTGCTCCAGTCAATAACCACAATGGAGATACTATCTACTGCTTCTCAGGTCAGCACCCAGCTCACACTCGCACATTTGCATCCCTAGAGGATAAGAATAATAGTGTCTTCATTCGTGGATTCACTATCTCTCTTGGCCAAGGAATATTGGTCCGCCTTGGTATCAAAGGAAGCAGTGTCTCTTTGCAGAGTGGTGATACTGTATTCCAAAACTCTTCGGATGGCTATATTCCTTTTGGCTCAGGGGACTCGTTCTTGTCCTCCTTCTTTGGATTTCTTACTGGAAGCAGCAGCACAACTGGCAGCCGGCAAATCACTGCACTTGATACACGATATGTCCAAGTATCAGAATTAGCTCCAATAGCCAATGTGAGCAGGATATATAGCTATAATATTGCCTTGCTAATGTTTAAAGATCTTTGATCCATCTCAACTGATCAACAACAAAATAGTTCAGATGGTAAGATCCTCCACTATCTTTGAGAGATTTATTCAAGACATACAGCCTGAGGCATCAAATGCAACTGTCATAATAACTCATGATGATGATTGGGCAGATGCTCTTCCAGAGGTGAGCTAGATTTAAACTTCACACTGAATGAACCAACAGTTGCCTCAGGACGGTAGCATCCTTGATGAGGCAGCGTTGTTCAACAGAGTTTTCAGCAATTGTGAGCTCAAAGAAGATGGTGGTATGTGCAATGTCCCTGGTGCTTAATTTTGCTCACTGTCTCTAGGAATGACATTTTTGAAGCGTAGACAAATAGAGGGTCAATCTTCACTGCCCTCCAACTCTATGGCCACTACCCAACTCTTCCTCTTCGACGAGCTAACACATCCTATACAGCCAGGCCCGGCGGTAAGTGTTAAATCATGCATCGACGGGACCAGCTTACAGCTTGAGTAGAAAGAGCTCCCTGCGGAGAAGAGTGTGGATAATCCTCCACCGCGCCTTCCCTTCCTCTCTCATAATAACAACATGCGTGCTAGCACCAGCACCAATACCACCATGTGGACACGCGATCTCGTCGCAGACGGAATCAGCATCGTTAGCGATTTCATCGCTAAGGACCTTGGGGCCCCGGACAAGTTCCCCACCGCCGACCTCGTCGTACCGCTGGCCACCGTGCATCCGGTCACCAGCCCAAAGGGCAAACAGGCGGTGAACGTCCTGGTCGAGTATAAAGTCACGAAAGAAGCCTATCAATGGCACACAATATTCAGTACGCATTTTTCTTTCATCGACTTGGAGACAAACTCACCTAATCTGCAGAAGGCGAGAAGGAAGCCATTGGCACCGTCAAACTCACACGGAATACCACCACCAACAACCTAAAGCTCTCGGACAAATCTGCGAAGCTGCTCATCCTCGACACGATGGAGAAATCCATCCGGGACGGCGGTCGGACATTGCTCATTGACATTGGGAGCGAAATGAGTCTAAATGTGCCGAGTGCGAGGATGGCGGGGGTGAATACAACTGTCAAGGCGAGGAAGCTTGTCTTCAAGCGGGTGTTGGAAGATGGAACGGAAGAGCGCGTGTCGGGGACCTGGAAGTATTTGTGTGCGATCGGGGGTTGTGGAAGGTTCTTCGAGGAGGATTCGTACTGCAGCAAGCATTGTAAGTAGACGTGTATTGTATCATTCTGTCGGAAAAATCCAGATCCGATTTAAACGGAGTTGAAGGCATTCCAAGACGTTGCAAGGTCGTAAGCCTAGGGCTGGCTTGTAACACATAGGTTAGAATGTTACAAGCTCTCTCAATCCACTGCCCAAGTTCCAAGGTCTGGCAAGGTTCTAAGGTGATTGGGACCTTGGAACGGGTTACATGAGTTTGAAACCGGCCCAGGCGGCGCGGTAATGAGCGCTCTAATCGGGCTGTTTGCGGGTAAATTCCACACAGAAAATAGTGCAAATTTCAATATATTCGGGAGCTAATACGACACAGGCTACTACACGGCCAAACAGGAATCTGAGAGAAAGGGCCGAGCTCAGGAAGTATGATTTTATTAGCGGTGATCGTAACACTGGCAGAATCGTAAGACATACTGAGGAATTCGGTACTACACGTAGCACTGAGAGCTTTCGAAAAGCTCCCTGAGGAATCTATTAAGCGTAACATTTCTTCAAGATTGGGGCCTGTCCAGGTCCATCAATGTTGCCCACACGGAGTCGTGATGGAGATAGAACCTGTCGCGGATCAGCAAAGCCCCTAACGCGACTTAACAGCTTACCGCCAATGTGCGATATGGGACCGTTCTCGGCGCCATATGCTGGGCTCCTCCTGGTCCCGCTTCTCCGCCGGGTTTTGATCAAGAAGCAACACTCATTCGGATGGCGTTGTGAGGGCTATAGATACCCGGGCCACGCCACACAAGCCTTAGGATGCCGGACCAAGATGGCCAACCGACAACACAACCTGTTAACCAACACCGCTGGATTATTACACACCTCAGGATAATGAAGCAACCCGAATGAGCACCACCGCTGGATTAATACACGCTCTTGGACGAACAAAGGAACCCAATAAGCACCGCCGCCGGATTAATACGGCAAATCTACCACACTCGCTCCTGCTATCGCAATGTTTGCCCGGATACGTTCCCGTTCCACCTACAACCTCGTTGAGACTCCTCCCGCTATCGCAATGTTTGCCCGGATACGTTCCCATTCGACCTACGACCGCACAGGATACGTTCCTGTTTCACCTACGAGCCCACCGCGTCTGCGCAGCCCCTCGACCCCACCGTAACCCCGCACGATTACTGCGAACGTCGCCGGCGTGAACGGGCTGGCTGCTGGATTACTGCATGCGCAGGAAACCTCGCCGTCTCTTGGGAATGACGCGCCACCTATAACCCTTGCTCCGCTGGAAGAGGAACGACTCAGACGGACAAACGATAAAGGAGCGAGACGTACGACGCGATAGGTGCAGACATCTCGTGGAAACAGACGCCGAGCACACGCCTGCAGACGAGTCCGGCCAGGCGGGCACGGAAACGGTCCGACAGGTAACCAAACGGCGGTGTAAGCCATCGAGGGAATGAGACGGGGGCCTATCTGGGTCAGCAATGCGAAGCAAAGGTCAAGAAATTGACGCACAGACGCAGGATAATCTCGCGGGACTGGAAACAATACAGTGGCGCTCAAAGGAATCCAGCAACGGACAACCAGCTCGATGCAAGGACCAGGGGAGAGTTGCGGTGCCAGGGAAATGTCACGGTGCCTGGAAATAATAGCGCGGAGGACAAGAAACCTAATGCGAAGCTCGAGGAAATGTAGCGGCGCCCAGGAAAACCCAGCGGAAGGCAGACGAGTCGAGCAGGGGTCCAGGAAATACAGCGGCATCTGGGGATCAAAGCGACTCGGTCGGCACTTCGACCCAGCACCCCACGAAACCGTTCGACAGCCGTGCGACCAAGACTTACAAAGCAAAACATGAAACACTTACCAACCAGGTTTCTTACAAACCATTAGCAATCCGCTTGGCAAGGGTCTAGAGTGTACTCACGACTTGATGTCCCAGGCCAAATGCGCGGGAATTGTGGAACTAAGCGTTCACACCCACAAACTATATCTACCACAACTGTAAACACAAGTAAACAGTTCACTGCGCCCCAATATACAGTGCAAATTTCAAGACACAGACACTGAGGACACCGGTATCGGGGCCGCCCAATTAAAAGGGAACCACTATCCACCACTCCACCACTTTTCGGACACTATAAGGCTCGGCGTCGGTCGGCTCGCTATAGTAAACCTCAACGGACGAGAGCGTAGCCAGTTAGCTCTACGAGGGCGACCACCATTCGGAACCGTGCAATAACCGCGACACCCAGACGTATACCAGGGCGTTCGGAGGACTTCCTGTAGCTCGGTCGCTGTCCACTACCTCGAATCCGCGAGCGCGACGTGTACAGACCATCCTATACAAGCAGAACTATCGAACATCCATCGGCTAGGACTTCCTTGTTGAGAAGCACATAAGCCTCGAAGAGAATCGAGTACCACCTTCCTTCCAACAACTTTGCGGCAGATTTTCGAGTCGCCAAACAACATCCACGACCACCAAATAATCCAGCAGAGGGCAAATTCTTCCCCGCTCGATTAGAAACACACCACCCACGACAACAGATTAATCTCGCGGAGGCCAACAGCCTCTCCCCTCGATTATCCCTACTAACCTCATCCACAGGAACTACACAAGCGCGAGCTTTTCTAGCCCCGTCGGATTATATACACACACACACACACACACACACAATTTTTTAAAAAAACACAGTTTCCACCGTTGCGAACACAATCCCCAGAGGACGACTCGACTGAGACTTGATAGTACAAAAGCCGTATTTTGGAAATCTATCTCTACGAACGCCCGCAGCATCACAACGGGTGGACCCAACACCGGTTCGTGGACTTTCGAGCGAGCGATAATACTACATCGACTAATTGATTTGCAGGACCGCTACAAAGCCTTCTTCCGGATGCATCGACAACACGCATACTTGATGCGAGGGAAGCGTGCAGGTCGAGCTCATGAATCCGGTGGTCTGGAAGGAACTTGTGCTGGCGGGCTTGCTGTATCCTGTTGGGCGTGTCCACAGCCTGGGCGGAACCTGCCGGAGCGATGGAAACACGTCGCGTGGTCACATGAGTATGTACCACACCAAACTGGGAAGGGGTTTGATAGCGCTAACGATGAATCCAGATATCTATATAAACTTATGATCTCCGTCGACGCAAACTTCCGCCTCAAAAACCGAATTCACGCCAACGAACGACAGGACCCGGCACTGGGCGAGGGAAAGGGTTATTTTGTCGAAACGATGCCGTATAAAAACCATCTGAAAACTTACGTTGCAGAGAAGGAGGTGAGGTGCTCAGACTGCAGGTACCGACGAAGCTGATCATTCCAATGTAGTTTTACAGCTGTGTCGCATTCGCAGCGCTGCTTCAACAAGATACGAAGGTTACTACCGGCCTGCGAGTATCCGGCGTTGGTGGGGTAGTGTGTGCCAGGCATGGGCTCGTTCGAAGACATGGTATGGGCGATTTACAAAAGGGAGAACAGTGAGTTCGTGCTGGAAGATTCGACACCTGTGTAGCCCGCTATTCACTGCCTACTATCAGTGTCATTGCGGTGCATTGACACTGATAAGTTACAGCATTAGGTGCGGTCAGAGTTGTCCGAATGAGCGTCTGAATGTAAGATCCGAAATCGTTTTGATGGCAAGATTTCGGAACGTCCGAACAACCTGAGTGCATACCGACTCCTGCAGCCGGTATGCACTCGTCCGAAACCTCCCTCCCGGCCTCCCCACCCCTATTCTGCTGGTCCGTGCGCATCAAGCGACTGTGATGGCTGTGAAACCTAAACGCCTAAGCTCCGTTGCTCCTCCCACCATGCCTCCCCGCGGCCGTACCACAGCCATTCCCGCCGCCAAGCCCGCCGATGCTCCCAAGGAGAAGCCTGCTCGCAAGAAGGCCCGCGAGGTGTCGCCAGCTGTCGATCCAGCCTCATCGGATACAGACGTCGAAGTGGTCGGCGGTCGAAAGGGAAAGGCTGCTGCAAAGAAGGGGCCCGCGAAGAAGGACACGGCCGTTGCAGTGCCAGTGCCAGTGCCTGAAGCACTGAAGCAGAACCCGTACGTCACTCGCCTCGACTCCTGACCACCACCCTCATTTTGCTACAGCTTCGAGAACAAAATCTACATCACCACGATGGTCCGCACGATCGTCGATGACGAGGGATACCGCAACAAGCTCTACCCCGGCTCAGGTCAGAACGCGCCCACTGCGGCTGGCGGTGGCTTGTCGAAGGCGAATATCTACTGGGAGATCGCCAAGCTGCTTTGGGGCAGTGACCATGCCGAGTTCATTGCATGGCTGGGCAAGAGCAAGGCGAAGGAGCGGGAGGTTCTTACTGACAAGGTGAAATATCGTCTGTCCATGTGAGTACTCTAGTTGTCGTTGGCTCGCACTCAGGCTGATGGCCCTAGCTTGGAGAAAACGACCAGGAAGATTCACCGCGAGATGCACCAAACTGGTGCTGGGAATGATATGACGCAGGCTGAGCTGGACGCGCTGCCAGAGGACGACGAACGCCGTTCAGCGTGGGGTGAGTTATCGTGTTATCCCTTTCCCTCCATCGCTCATCAACTTGCTAGGTTCCAAGCTTGTCGATTTTCCGTGGTATTTCGACATCGACATGCTTCTTGGCAAGCGGCCCAATGTCCAGCCTGTCGCCATTGGCAACACCGCATCCGACGACATCCTCAACGTCTCCGACAACGAGCCCGACGCCTCTGACGGTCCGCCGGCTGGCGACAACGACGGCGGCGACACACATGACTCGGATCACGAACGCGGCGCACCGGCCTCGGACAACGAATCGACGAGCAGCATTGAGCCAGCCGCTGTCGGCAGCAAGCGCAAGAGGACATCGGCAAAACCCTCGACCTCCGCCCCGGCGCAGAGAAGCGCTGCACCAGTGCGCAAGCCCAAGGCGTTGGACGTCGGAGAGATGGTGGACCGGGAGGCAGAGACCCATTGCCAGCAGCTCAAGCTAGCGTCTCTCGATGCGACCACGGATATCGAGCGCATCAAGGCGACGAAGGTGATTGCTCAGGGCCGGTTGGAAGTGAAGAAGGAGAAGGAGAAGCGGAAGATGGAGGAGGAGAAGCGGAAGACGGGCGATGCGGACTTTGCCCGCAAGCTGGAGATCTTGAAGGCGGAGAGGGAGTATGGAGTCGACGCTGTCCGCCGCATGTTTCCCGATGCGTACAAGTCCGACCGCCAGCTCTCCTCGGAAGGGTCTCATCATAGCTCGCCGGCTCCCTCCCACCGTTCCTTCCCAAGCAGCGACGAGCCCATTTACTCGTTGGCATCCTATGGGTCCGAGTCATTTGACTACGGCGGACAAGCTGGGTCAAGCGCACAAGTTGGACAAGCTGGACCAAGCGGGTGGTATGCACCGGGCTAACAAGTCTTTGCGTCGAGTATATAAAGAGTTGTTATTTTTTTTATCTATTCATAACCTAGAGTATTACGATGAGCTTGTATCGCGTTAAGTAAATAGGTCTTCAATTCAGTACGTTTTGCTTTACCCGCAGCCAGGCGATTTCGTCGTCCTGCAACTGTTGTATCATCATATTGAGCACCACCTGCTGGGCGACGTTCAATGCCTGCAGAGATGGATGGGTCTGACTGGGGTGCAGCGTATTGGTTGCCAGAGGTCCTGCGGAGTCTCTCCTCGTGGCGGAGTGCAAAGTTGTGAATAACCACACAGGAGATGATCCACTGTGTTGCGTATTGATGGTCCTCGGCACAGGTTATAGCGAGATGCAAACCTTTTAGCGACTGCTCCCGTCCTTTCAGAAAACCAATTGCATGCTCCGACCGCACACGAACGTAAGAGACATGGTTGTTGTGAGTCGTGTTGTCGGGAGTGTCTTTTTCGGGGCTCTTGTAAGGTGCCTGAACTTGATCCGAGAGCTAGCACCGGTTAGTCGGTGGCAAAACGAGTGAGACTGCAAATACCGGATAGGCTGCATCTGCCCAAACAAACTCGCCATCCATCAGAAATGTCTGCATTTCCTGGTAGATACGAGTCCCCGTCCACGCTATCGCGTCGTGCGTGCTTCCGACGTGGCCGTATCCAATGTCGATGATTCGAAGGTCAGGCAGATTTACAACCTTTTGAATAGAGCAGGTGAGCATTGAAAATGAAGATATTGACGACCAACTGACCTGTAGATTCATGGAATAGTTCATCTTGCGGTCGAAATAGCTAACACCAAACCAATGCGGGTGCGAGGCCAACGGAATGAGGGTTCCGTCAACCATACAAAATCCCTCCCTCCACTCTCGACACCCCGACTGCTTCTCCACCCACGCTTTCGCTTTCTCCTTCTCTGCAGCAGTCGGCATGCACACGTACTCCTTTAGCATGCCACTACCCAAGATTGCGGTGATAACACGACACGTACAGCGAGGAATAGTGCCCTTGCCGAGACCGGACCACCAAGAGACGGCTTGGAGGGATGCACCATTTCTGTTGTGCCCAAACTGATACAACGCGACGGCGACTTGAATCTCGACGGGGAGTTGAGCGGAATTGGAGTTGTTTGTGAAAACAGAGTGATCTTCGAGTCGGCGGACGAGTTTATCAAATGTCCTTGGCCAGATGCGAAGTTCTGTGCGAAACAGGTGAGGTTGAGAGTGCTTCCAGATGTGTAGGCAAGTCCGCAGAGTTCCCGGCAGGCGGGGGAGGCGTTTTCGCGCCTTTTGATAGCGCTTGGCGTACATCTTGTCCACCTGGTTCTGCACCCAGCGGAGGACACGGGAAGTCTGGAAGATTGTTCGCCGACCGCGGGGAATTCGAAAAAGGTCCTCTCGGAGATCAAACGAGTCGACGCTCGAGTCATCGGAGTCTGACGATGCCGAGCTCGAGCTGGACTCCGAGTCAGATGTGCTGTCGTCGCTGTCGTTGAATGTGGCGTCAAAGTCGATGCCATCACTTGACTCGTCATCGGAGTCGTCGAGGCTGAGCGGCAGCTGTGGTCGTTGTAGAATGCCCACAGACAAGCGGGTCAAGGCGCGGAGTGACGTGCGAGAGATGCCAAGAGAATGCAGGCGGGTGAGATAGCGCTGGCGCTGCCGGAAGAGTCGCTGATGTTGTTTGGTGTAGCTCGCCGCCGCCCTGAGCAGCTCGGCGGCCTGCCCGCGACGGGAGTCGATTCGCGTCATGGCGGGCAGTGACAGAGAGTAGTTACCCGATGTCACAGTGGCGCTCACCGACCCCCGGAGAGGCTGCAGCCAACTGGAGCGCCAGAGCTCGGTTTCCGGGTCTGGTCAAACCTGGAATCCGAAAATCTATCCGAAAACAGCTTTTACGGATCTATGTTCCGATCTATCATACCAACCCATTTCGGATCCTGTTCGGACAACTCTGACCGCACCTATTGTCAGTGGTTCGCGGGTAGCGAATAATTAGCGGATATACCAGTGAATAATGTTGATAATTCTAGAGTCTTGGAGTGTTTTAGTACCAAGTCTGCTTCATTGTGGTTTGTCAGTAGTCTATGGGTAGTGAATAATTGTTTTGCCACCTTATAGTGTAGCCGGTTAGTGAATAATTCAGTAAGTAAATTGTAGGGAGCTTATCAGTGTTGCATAGGTAGCCAATAAATGTGAGTTCTAATCAGTGGTGTATAGGTAGTAAGTAAACCTTGACAGTAGCTTATCAGTGGTCCGTAGGTAGCGAATAAAGGTGTAATGTTTTGTTGATTAAGTTGTAGTCTGGTAAGTTAATGTCAAGGAACTTATCAGTGGCACATAGGTAGTGAATAATGGTGAGATCTTCTATGCTGTCCTTCTGAGTAGGACGGCACAGGTGTACGGCTCAGGTGTGACATTTGGTGACATATTACCAAAAAAGGGAAATTTTGCGGATGGTCAGCAGAACTGATGGCAAATGTCACAGAATGTCACAAAACCAAAGTTGTAGATATTGATAGGGCCTACAACCTTCATCAATTGACCTATACTCTGAACTCAATGGTTATCGTGTAATCTGCCAATTATCCACCCTGATCTGCTGATACCCAGATCAGTAGTTCATATCTCAAGGAATACTGGTCGGGTTGGGATGATTTAAGTACTAGAAGGAAGCTCTTTTCACTCTGTATCCAATGGTGTATTAGATTGAGTTATCACGCACACTTTGTTCTTCCATCACCTCCATCACAGCTAGATATTGAAGCCATCTGCTGATGGATAGTGAGATTGATCGTCCAGGGAAGTCTCTAACCACTGAAGGCACCCTCCACATACTCACTCATCATCAAACTGCATGATCTGCTCTGAACAAAAACACGAGATACTGCCAATTTGCCTAATATGTCACGAACAAGGCGGTGACTAGTCACGTGTCACAGTCACGCAGTACGCCAGAGGTCACGGTAAGATGTGATGATGGGGTAGCCAGGCAACAGCAACACAACAGCCAGGTAGGGAGCCAAGTAAAGGGGGGAGCGCGATGGAATAAAAGGACTGCCGGCTACAGCGCTCTAGCTACTTCTTATATACTGGTCGTGGCTATGCTAAGGAGTCGTCCCGGGTCCGCTTCGGAGCCTTGTGGCTGTGCTGTGATCGGAAGAACAATAAGGTTGAGTCAAGTCAAGTCAAGTGACAGTGACTTGTGCATGACTCCAATTGACTTGTCCTTTGACTCAGAGAGTCTAGAGCTGGCCTAGGAGGGTCCAGGATGGGTCCGGAGTTGTGTGATGTGACATGGGATGCCTGTCACATCAAGAGAAGCGCAGGATAGCGCAAATCTTGAGAAAGTAAAATAAAACGGAAAATATATGGAAATAGCAAAAAGCATGGAAGTTGTGACATAATATAAGGATGATCCTGGACATGATGAGCAGGTATCTCGGCCATTCCTCAGCCGATACCATTCATTGAGGATGCTATTTGTAGATGCAAATAGTCTGCACCAGATGACACCTCACTCATATTTTTAAACCAAGTACTCAGGAGTCAATATAGGCTATACTATTATTTTTCAAAAATGCTATATCTCAGTGGATACACAGATCTGGTCGGTTGCTGGGTTGGAGACATCTCCTGTTAACCTCCAACCAGATGTATACCTTCCCCTACACAAACCTGGAAACTTCCATATCAATATACCAATTCTCATATTCAGGTGTATATCTCAATATTCACCACAAAATATGATACTAGATTATGGATCAGGGTATGTAGGAGTGCAGGAGGACTCTTTACCTGTCCTACCACTGAAAATCTTGTGTTATTTGAACCATTCATCAGGTAGATATCTCCATATTGGCTCCAACCCACTCAATTGTGCTTTTGCCGAATCTGCAAAGTAAAGCCTAGAGGCACAGGATACATGGTCCCTGGAGTCTAGGGAGTGTATTTGGACATCTACTAGTATCCCATATTAGATTTAACAAAGGCTATGTGAGATGCCACAAGATATAGCTGAAGACAGCCTTAGGGTGCTAAGCAGAACTGGAAGCCTCTTGACTGCGCACTATGGTGTGAACATAATTTCAAGGAAGCTCTAACACTTGGAGGTACACTTGTGGGCATGTCCTAATGAACCCTTCTAGCATTGAAATTAACCTCATAGCTATCACGGATCTCCCAGAATACCTCTATCAGTGTTATCTATACCAAACAAGATGCATGTGTACATACATAAGCTTTGAAGATATTGAGAAGGTTAAGGGTGATTCTGAAAGGTGTCTATGGGGCCTCCCAGAAAATGTTATGTTTTTTCTCATACCTTAGATGTAGCTAACAATAGCAAGGAAGCAATTTTGTGGAGGACCCTGTGCATAACGTTCTGAGATTGAAGTCAATAGATTTGAATTTGGGTCAGATTGTACTACTAGAGGCCCTACATGACCTCTCACCTGGATCAGAATTATTGGTGCAGAGGTCATACAGATATCAGCCAAACACTGATAAACCCAGCTAAAACATGCAGTAGGTTGAGTTTTTCTGGATAACATCAGACATTTTTTATGACAAGTAGGTATGTGGAAGGTGCCTTCAGTGGTTAGAGACTGCCCAGGAGCATTGAGCTCTTGATTCATTGAGGGATGTCTTCAATATCTAGCTATGATGGAAATGATGGAAGAACAAAGTGTGCCTGATAACCCAATCTAGTGCACCATTGGATACAGAGTGAAAAGAGCTTCCTTCTAGTACTTAAATCATCCCAACCCGACCAGTATTCCTTGAGATATGAACTACTGATCTGGGTATCAGCAGATCAGGGTGGATAATTGGCAGATTACACGATAACTGTCAAGAACGGAGTCGGGGCTCCACAGTCCCAAGACACCAAGGGCAAACCGGAGTGCTCTCCTCGCGATAGCGAGTCTCGAGAAGCTCCGTAGGGTCGTGTACGATAGAACCCGCAGCCTCAACGGGGTCTAGGGGTCCCACGGGACGCGAGTAGGAATGATCGGGTTCTACGACGAGAACTCGGAGTCTAGAACCCGGCGGCGTCGAAGGGCGTCGAGGAAGGACGGAAAGTCCGATACGAGACCGTGGAGAGTAAGGCCGTGTATTAGACGAGGGTAGAAGCTAGAGCTCCTAGCTTCTACCGCCCCTTCTTATACTACAGGGTATGTATGCTATCAATCGGTATCCTATCAATCCATCCTACATGTCCGATCCACTCCTCCCTGTCAAGCCACGACAGCGGTCGTCCCTTCCCTTGGTATATATACGATCTCCTCCTTTATCGTTGGATACGACGCGGATCGGTGACGTGAGGCGTCGTGATGCGCCATCAGTCGGTTTCATGACAATAACCATTGAGTTTAGAGTATAGGTCAATTGATGAAGGTTGTAGGCTCTATCAATATCTACAACTTTGGTTTTGTGACATTCTGTGACATTTGCCATCAGTTCTGCTGACCATCCGCAAAATTTCCCTTTTTTTGGTAATATGTCACTAAATGTCACACCTGAGCTGTACACCTGCGCCGTCCTACTCAGAAGGACAGCATAGAAGATCTCACCATTATTCACTACCTATGTGCCATGTCATGAAACCTACTGTACCATTTCGACCAAGTGTTCAGTGACGGGTGACACCCAGATTTTTTCGATGTGCGCAAAATTCGCCTTAAATCAAAAGAAATTTTTTCGAGCATCCCGGATGTCGAAAATTCCAAAATTGACGAACACTTGGTCGAAATGGTACAGTACCTCCAGACACAGTTCCCTTCATCAAGGGTCACATGTGTCACATAGAACCCGCCATCACAGCGGGTTTCCCACGCCTAGAACCCGAGTTCCCATGGCTAGAACCCAAGAGGAGTTCAATACAACTCCACTCCTGATACTAGGAGCAGTAGCTCCTTGATCAACTGTCAAGACCCCTTACTCCTAGCTGCCTAGGTGTTGACACTCCCTGTCCCTCTCTGTTGACAGGGACAGGCTCCTTTCCCCTTTATGTTGGAAACCAGGGACTAATTATGATCGTGTTACGATCACACCCCTTTTGTAGTTGGTATAAATACCCCAGTAGAATCTCCTGTACAGTAGATTCTACATTAGTCAAACACGATACCCCATCCTGGCTAGGCCTTGGTGGTTGTTGACTGAAGCCTCTTGTCCTTGGCTTGTGCTATCTCGTTGACTCGGGCCAACTCTTCCTTGGTGTTCTCTATCTTGGCCCTCGTCTCCTATTCTCTTTGGCTTGCCGACGTCGACTAGTCCGGATACTCTCTGAGACCTCGCGGGTTCCCCACAGTCTGCAGCAGAGAGTTGACATCCGGTTACCTCGTTAGAGGGATTGTCTGGCTTGCCTCTGTGTCGGGTTCTTACTCCGCTTACGCGGCGTCGACCCCGACTGGTTCCTCTTGGTGTCTAGGCAGGCTACAGGTGGTGAAGGGCTGGCTGGGACGCCATTCTTGACATGCCACTGATAAGTTCCTTGACATTAACTTACCAGACTACAACTTGATCAACAAAACATTACACCTTTATTCGCTACCTACGGACCACTGATAAGCTACTGTCAAGGTTTACTTACTACCTATACACCACTGATTAGAACTCATATTTATTGGCTACCTCTGCAACACTGATAAGCTCCCTACAATTTACTTACTGAATTATTCACTAACCGGCTACACTATAAGGTGGCAAAACAATTATTCACTACCCATAGACTACTGACAAACCACAATGAAGCAGACTTGGTACTAAAACACTCCAAGACTCTAGAATTATCAACATTATTCACTGGTATATCCGCTAATTATTCGCTACCCGCGAACCACTGACAATGCTGTGGCTTGTCAGTGTCAATGCGCCGCAATGACACTGATAGTAGGCAGTGAATAGCGGGCTACACAGGTGAGATTCGAATGTCGCTGATTGCCCACCAGATTTGCGAATATGGACTATATCGTGCTTGCAACATTGCAAGATGAGCAAGTCAAATGCACCACCGTTACGTACGACATAGCCTGCCACTGGCAAGTGCTGCTGCCCATTCGCGCCGACCGGATCCGTGGCCGCGGAGAATTGAGGACCGACCTTTTGAAATACAAGATGCAATTCGCGTTACCCGTATGGCACGCCTCCACCCATGAAATCAACTGCTGCTCGAAGAATACGCTCAGCTACGCGTTTGGGGTTGGAAAGACCGACGGCGAGGGCATCGAGCGAACATGGTCACTGTTGAACCCCATCGGCTGGTCGACGAAGGAGATGGGTGAGGGCGCTCGTCGTGACGCTATCGAGGATAAGATAGATTATCTTAACTTCGAGAAGAACGTGGGCCAAGGTTCGTCTCACATGGCAGCAGAGGGATGATTCACTGATAGAGCGTAGGGAAAACCTTACTTCGAAAGCTTATTGTGGCCACCGCGGAGTGCAAAACGCAGGAAGAAGAGTTTGACCACCTTACCTCAATGGTGTCGAAGGAGACGGTTCGGAAATGGGAAGAAATGGTCCGAAAGTGGGAGAAGGACAAGACGAAGCCGAACCCATATGAAGGTATGAGTGTTTGGATAGACGTAAAAGCAATTATCTGACTCAGCCAGCAGGACAGTCGGAACGACAGGTTATGGAGGACCTGAAAGCCGCAGAGCTCGAGGATGTCTGCGCTGGTAGAGCACCGCTGCTGGATGGAGGGAAGATCACAGCCGCGTCGTTTATCAAGGCAGGGCTCCAGCTGGAGGAAGCACAGTAAGTGGGCAACTCATCGGAAAACTGGGTAAACCTGATAAACGACAGACGACGAATCTTGGCAGAGCTGAAGGCCAAAGCCGTGATCACAGCGGACCGCTCGAGTGCTATCCAAGAACAGCGCTTCTCTCTTCTCAAGAAGCTGAAGACGTTCCACCAGCTCCAGCTGACGTATATGCCCGGTGTCGAGGATATACGGAGGAGGGAGGATGATCAGCGTGACCCGGATGCAGTCCCACCCAAGGCAGAACACCTCAAGATCTACCTTCCCTCACAATTGACCGCGGACGAGCACCACCGGGTTTGCGCACAGGGAGTGGTCAACGCAGAGACCAAGCTATGACTAGGTCAATGCGCTGACGCTCTAGCGGCCCTTCACACCGCGCTTTACGTCAAGACACACTTGATATACTGGCGGAATGCAAATGCGGTGGGGCAGAAGGGGTCGACGAGATCTGCGTCGCTGCTGGAGCGAGTCGTGGAGAGGACGGAAAGGGTGGTGCTGAAGTATCGCCAAGGATATGCGGCGGTATCAAGGCTGAAGGGAGACAATTTTGAAAGCGAGTTTCACGAACTGGCGGATGCGGACATCAATGGCCAGACGGGCATTGAGAACGATGCTGCAGCTTTGAAGAAACTGCGCGCTGCTGAGTCAACGCGAGCGTCCCACAACGAACCCTCTGAAACGGCAACAAAGGCTCAGGTATCATGGATCTGGAGCGTCGCAGGTGGAACGAGCGAGTCCCAATTACATGATTGTGAGTCCAGAACAAGTATATTTGTGCAAGACTAACTACTTGGGCAGCGGTACGTGTAGATTGGACAATAGCGAAAGCATGGAGGGATAGGTGGCGGGAGGAGGTATCGCTACTTCGAGAAGAGATGAAGCAAAGCGAGTTCTGCGTTGCTTGGGAACCATACAGCGAGAATGGGAAAACCGGGGACAGTGAGAGAGGGAGTCGATGGGGCGCTCGCAGGTGGCCTGCGAGCGTACGTGCTGCGACAGAGCATGCTACATAGAAGGGTTGGAGAGTCCTTCTACGACGGCTGGAGCAATTCCATTGCAGGGGCAGTAGAAGCTGTCATGGGCGATGACAGACCATTGCTAAGGAGGTTGCTAACGGGTACGACGGAGAAGGTGACGGCGGGAGACGGCAAAGAGGACGACGAAGAGGTTGGGGAGGAGGTTACTGAAAGCAATGAGCAGGAGGAGAGTGGACCGAGTACACGCACCCAGTCGTCGCGAGCAACAGCAGCTGCTGCTCGCGAAGTGGCAACGTAGCAGCGGCAGCAGGAGCGACGGTTTTGCGGAAGGAGCCGGGGTAACAGGGAGGGCGGGACTTGGGCGTGGAATAGGCGGGGAGCGGGTGCTCCAGCGGGGTTGTGCGGAAGGAGCCGGGTAACGGGATGCCGGCGTCGTTTACTTGTTGATATGGTTGATTGGAATTTATGTACAGTGACCCGAGCATTGCCCGAGCACCCGCATGACCCGAGCGCAGGCACCGGTGATAGCTGTGATGGCAACAGGCCGTGAGGTTTTCATATGGGAAGCCTTGAGCTGTGGGCTCCCCAGGCTGCTGGGGAGCCCAGGTAGGAGGCATCAATTTCTGTGGACAGCCCACACATCAATCATTCAGACTACAGCTAAGGGTGGCTGGGTGCTGATCCAGGGGGAGCGGCCGCCCAAGATTGGCGCCAGGTCGGAAGCCTACCAGTTTGTCGGTCTATCGGAGGACACCACTGCTTGGCATTACCTCGTACCGAAAACTCGGAAGATCTTGACATCCCGGAACGTAATCTTCGAAGAGGCGACGTCAAGCGAGGATGAGGGTGTTGAGAACCGGATCCGGCTCGAGGGGGAGAGTGGAAAGGCCAGCGAGAGCAAGCCAGTATCGGGTGAGCAAGCTCCAGATGTGAGCAGCAGTAACACACCAGCTACTCCCGAAAAACCACCAGCACCGCCCGCTGAACAACCTCCACCCGCACCACGCAAGTGCAACACCCTCCAGATGCCTCCCCGCGAATCCCGATTGACACGAACTGCTACCGAAGGTCAGAAAACCTACAATGACAAGGAGTACTGGTGTACCATCCGAAATCCGTCCAACCTTTCTCCAAACAGGCCAGACCCTTGGCGACATCGCGTACCAGCCAACGACAGCGACATCACCCGTAGCTGTAGTATTTGCCCTAGCTACCAAGCTACAGCTAGCGTGGAGCTTTAGTAAATTTCTAGCTCCAGCTTGGCCCAGCTGCTGCTAGTTCTTGTGGGTTTCCTACTGCCAGAGCCTGGCTTCCCTGTACCGCACGCCCACGGTCGGCTTCTCGGCTTCCTACCATGCTTGTCACAAAACAATAACGGAGAAGCTAGTCTATTGTTGTCGTTGATCGTTGTGGCGGAAGTCTATTGATGACCCCGACGCAACAATCCAGCGTGACGTACTACATTTGGCAACCTAACTGTAGCTAGCGTTGCACCCTATGTGCTCTCCTCCTGGCCCGTCCCAGCTCCGACCGCGTTCTCCTCCCCCAGTCCCTCCAGCTCTGCCACTGACCCTTCTACCTCCCCCACCGGGCCCACGAACAAGAGCTGACGGTGCAGCTCTCCATCCAGCCCGAGAACTTCCTGCAGTGCCGCCTTCGCGTTTACATGCCAGCTTCGATAGAAGCTCTCGGCAATCTGGCGATGGACTGCCACCTGCTGCCTTGCGTACGCCTTCAGGCCCGCTGCCAGGCGCGGCTCGGTATCCCGCCGTGAAGAAATACGCTTCGTCCACTCCGCCTGAATCGCCAACAAGCTCCGCAAAACCCTCGTCCTCTCCTCCCTCAACAACCATACCTCTTCCACCCATCAATTGCGGCGAGCAAGCGCCTTCGCCCAGTGGACTCGAACGGCTGCAAATTGGCTTATCAGTATCCATAATACGCATGGAATGGGCCCGCACCTTCATGTAACCCCACTTCATCGTCCTCCTTGCATACCGCGGACCAGATCCATGAAACCCCCTTAGTTGTTGTTGTTGTTGTTGGCTCATTCCTGCCTTGGCGTGCCTCGCCCAATCTACCCAGTCGTAACCGCGCCCTGGCGTCGCTCTCGGTCTCCGTGCGGACATGCAGGTCGCTCATCTGCAACTCCTTCAACTCTGGTGCATACTCCTTGCCCTTGAGCCTCCGCAACGCCGTCCATGCCTGCGTATATTTTGACCTCTCCCTCTGTGTTCGATCCCCCACTCGCGCAATAAGTGTGCTCGATCATCGAGTCGTCGCGGCCTGCCCAACGGCCATCGCGTTTCGAGTATGGATAAGGTGCGTCTTGGTGTACAGCTGGCCGCGAATCTTCACCAGCGCATCGCCGCACTGAGCTTCTCGCAGTTTTGCCTCCATCTCCAGCAAGCTGCCCTTGCATGCCCACGACCGCTGCAGCTCTGTTAGGTCAGACGGAAGCCATAGCTTCACGTCCTCAGCCTTCGGAGCTGGCAGCTCTCCATCCCGTCGTTCCTCCGCCGCCCTCAGACCAGCAACCCCGGGCATGAAAATGTCTTGCTGGCGCTGGATTGAATTGAGCTTCTTGAAGAATGTCGCGCGCAGCTCGTCAATCTGGCTCGACCGGTCGGTGGTTAGGACCGCGCTTCCCCGTACCTCGTGCTTGATACGACGTCTTGCAATGGTCCAGGTTAGAAATCCAGCATAACGATATAATAGTGAAACTCACTTCAGATCTTCTAGCTGCAGCAGACCCTTGATGAAACTTGTCGCAGTTGTCCTGCCGTCCATAAAATCACCTCGTCCTTCTCGCGCTTCCTCGACTTCGGCCTTTCTCAGATCGGCAGCAACCTGTGCTTCAGACGGGCCCGCTAGCAGTCTCATTAGCACACATACAGACCATTTCGACCAGCAGCTCACTGTCTTTCCCCCCTGCCATCACGTATGGGTTTGGCTTAGTACAATCCGCCACCCAATCGTCCACGCCCTTTTGCCACTCTCGCCGCAGGCCTGGCTCCAGCCCTCTGTCAATCTCCACAAATTCCCGAATTTGCTTGTCCCGCTCCGCGACCGCCATAACCAGCTTCCGAGCCAGTGTATCTCCTGCGTTCTTCGTCAGCTCAGTTTTCACAATCACACTAACCGACATACCTTGGCCCACATTCTTCTCAAAACTAATATGATCGATCTTGTCCTCAATCGAGTCATGACGATTGCCCTCACCCATCTCTTTCGTCACGTAACTGATCGGATTCAGAGTCGCCCATGTTTGTTCGATTCCCTCGCCGTCCGTACGACCCACCCCCGGAGCGTGGCTCAGTGACATCGCAGCCTGGCAGTTGACCTCATGCACCGCTGCATGCCACACAGGGAGTGCAAAAATAATGTCGAAGTTGCTCAGGTCGGGGAGGATGCCGTTGTCGTTGGCGATGGCAAGAACTCGCTCCCGTAGATGCTGTTGCCATTGGCAAGCAATGTCGTAAGATAGAACAAATCGCTTCACTCGAGTGTCGCCAAGCGCATGTAACAGGATATAATCCATATTCGCATAACTGAAGAATACATTAGTTAGATTCTGACAGTGGATATTCCACACTCGCCGTTCACCCTTTTGCAAGTCACCAATTCCTTGCGCTCGCACCACGCCGTGCCTTGCACAAATGCAGCCCCTGACACCCGACACCCACAGGCCCGTCATCAGACGAGTCTCCTTCTGCATCAGCGCGGCGAACGCAATGCAGGTACTAACCTGGGCAAACAAAGCTCGTCAATTACCAGCAGAATACGGACCAACTCGGAACTCACATCTACCTCGGCAACGTAATCCCTGAGATGTTCTTTGTATGGTTCCATCTCGACGAAGCATCCCCATCCTGGTCCCAGTGAAGGGTCATGTTTCTTGTTCGTCCGCATGCGATTCTTCAGGCGAAAGTTCGTGTCCAAAGCAAGCATCAGCGCATAGAGATATCTGGGTAACGTTGCTGTTAGTTGATCGATCCTGTGGACCGAGCTCGCCACGTACTCATCCTCTTTCTTGCAAGTGTCCCAACCGTCCGGCAGATTGAAGCCCACCGTGGGACAGGCCCAACATCGCACAGCCAGGCCGCCGGGTTTCACCTGCTCCATTTTAGCCATGTCATGACCGACGCCGGCCCGTTTGCTGCGTTTGAGATATTGGTATTGTCGCGACATGCGACCGAAAGCCTTGTAATGATCCTATGCCTCTGTCAGCAATCCCAAACGGTCTGCCTGCAAAGAGCCCACGTACTGGAGTACTCCCCAATAAAGTTGCATCTGTCAGTTGTTCCAGACTTCCGACGTAGTTTTGTGCACTGAGGTTGCCCACGACGTTGAGCAGACGGAATTGTTCGAGGCAGGCAAAGGTTGCGCAGGTTGCGGGGTCGATTGTCGTTGCCGGGGTACCACCCATTGGCCATGAGCTGGGCAACGTGGTCTTGACGAAGCGCCTTCTCGCACCCACAGAACCGAACGCGTAGGGTAAAAACCCCTCGGACGTCCATAATGACCAAGGTATGCGGGATCATTGAAGCGGGCTGGATGCAGCGCTGGCCGTGGTGACCGAGCTGGTAGACAAAGTCGAGGCTTTGCGGCGATTCGTCGCGGACATGTAATCGGTGTAGGGCGGCATTCTCCCAGAACGCTCCCTTCCATTCCTGGCAGTCGGCTGAGCAGGCATTAGAGTAGAGCGTACAGGTTTCACGTACCTTCACACAATGCAGTGGATTCAAGCGATGGCCCTCCTCCAGACAAGTCATACACTGCAAAAATTCTCCACACGCTTTGCAGTGGAAAAGCCGCGTCGATGACCCCTCTCGGTATTCCACATCGCATAACGAGCAGCCAGGTGACTGGTGATAGTCGCCAAGACCATCGTGTCGGATGAGATGGTTGAGGAAAAGGTGTTTGTCGTCCTGCCACAGTTTCATAGGATCGTCCTGAGAAGAGGAAGTCAGTTAGAGAGAGAACAAAAAGCCGTGTCCACATACCGAGCTCGTATAGCGTTTGCGCTTGACCTCGTCCTCCTGGATAAAGTGTTCGTACGTGTCGTAGGAGCAGAATGTGTCAGCGATGTTGGTAAACTCCCCATTGTCTGCGGGAGCGTCCACCCAGTCGCTGTAGGGATCCACGGCATCTTCAGCCTCTTCATCGGCTGCCTGTGTCCGCTTCCGTGGGCCGATGTTGGCGAAGCTGGAGATAGCCCGGGTGTCCGTCCGGTAGTGAAAGCCCTGGTCAGCTGCCCCATTGGCGACGGAGGAATCAAATTGAAAGGTCGAATTCTTCAGTAACCGCGCTTTGCATCGGTGAGCAGCATTCATGGCGGTAAACGGCGAGACACTAGTACTGACTGGCCGCGTGAAGCCCCCAAGCAAAGATATCTCCGGTGGTCGCCTGTGGTCGCCGATGGCGACCACAGAGAAATTTGCCAAGTTCTTTTGATGGCACATGCTGATTTTCCCGGTCACGCACTCTTCCAAAACGCGTTGATTTCTCCCAGAAAACACCTTCCTCAGCGCGTTGATTCATGACTGGGCATATTTCTACTGGTTCTTATAGAACCTTTCTCTCTTCAATCGCTGTTCAAGCTGCTATCGAGTGCTACTTCGAGTTTCCATGTGTTTCTGCGATCGCCTCCCCCATCTTGATTGTGCCGCCAACTTGATCGCCCGCTAGAGGGATGGCATCCGTGTCTTGTGTGTTCCTGCAAAGCACTTAGTACCTGATAAAGCTCCGCACGAGTGGGCACACCCGCGGGTGGTCAGGCAGGTACCCGCGACCCGTGACCACAGGTACCCGCACCCGCGGGTGTGGGTAACCCGTTTCCCACGGGTGCTGAGGGTCCGGGTCCCAGGTTTTGTGCACTGCAGGTACCCGTCTACCTGTTAGCTAAAATGATTTTTTTTGGGATAAATTTTGTCATTACAGTATCTACAATACATCCTCATCCTCGTCATCACTGATCTCCAGAACTGGCACCGACTGAGATTCGCTGCTTTGCGTGAGCGCCGAGATCCAAGCTTCTTGATCATCTCATCCGTGTCGATCAGGCCCGCGCGATACCATGAGTTGATGCAAGCACTCATGTGAATGGTTTCCGCAGCGAGTCTGTGCCTTCTCTTCGACACCATGCCACCACCATGGGAAAACGCCCGCTCGACGTCGACAGATGTTGCGGGCGCACCGAGGAAGTCTTGGGCCATGCGGATGAGAGCTGCATTGTTTGGCGAGGCAGCAAGTGCTGACGGCGTCGAGTAAGGTGATTGTGTCCCGAACCACAGGATAGGATCAGTGCACGACGCTTTTGGAATCGGCGGCTGCTGGATGAAGTGTTCGAAAGGATCCATGGTGATGGTTTCCTCGTGAAGCGATGAAAAGGCATTCTTCTTCTTGCGCGACGGAGCCTAGCCAACATTATAAATGAAAATGCAAAAGAACGTGGCACACACACCGCAGATGTGCCGGTGGAGCTTGTTTCAACGACCTTGTAGTGTGTGACCCACTCGTTGCAAACGAGGTCGATGGCCGTCTTCTTCCAGCTGTCAGGCCAGTCCATCTTGTCGAAATATGATGTGCGGTAGGACGGGTGCATCACTGATAGATGTTAGAAAATGTACTGTAACCAGCGGAGAGCATACCCATCGCCGCCCGATACATGATCGATTCATCTGTTTTCCCATAGTACTTGTCGAGAACGGCAAGACCCTTGAGAGCGGCGAGGGAGACGATAGGTGCCTGCGGGGTGCTGCTCGGAGTGCTACTTGACTTGGCCGTCTGCGGGTGGACGTAGTAGTCGGTCGTCTTGCGTTTAGCGGCATCTTCCAAGTGCTGATTGAGGATGTCGATGAGGGGAATGATGACGTGAAGACACGGGAAGCGGTTCGTCGAGACCTCATAGGTGGCATCGCGGAAAATCTGCAAACCATCAGAGTCAAGATTAGGCGCAGAGAGCAAAACTTACGTCGAGAAGATTGAATAGCTGCGACATCACTTGCCACTCAGCGTTCGAGAGTTGCAGGGAGCGGATGTTCTTTCGGCCCGAGGAGCTCGTACACAGCCGGTCAAGTATCGGAGAAATATCGAGACCGCTTTCAAGCACGTCGGTAACAGTGTTCCAGCGCGTCCCGACTGCGCGCTTCATGAGCTTGGGTGAGACCTTCACCACAGGAGCGATCTCGACGACGTTCTTGCGAAGCGTCCCCGAGTTGAAGATTCGATGGCCGAGGCGTAGAAGCTAGAAGGTGTTTAGAGGCAACTCGAATATCTTGACATGGAGGATCACCTTGCGGAATCCGTTGCGCCCCACGGCCATCTCGGCATCCGACGGTTTGATAATGAGGTGCCGAGCATCAGCAGCTTCGTCGAGGTCCAACCCCTCGATAGCCGCTGCGTCACTAGCTTCGACGGCCGAGTCGATATCCTCCATGGCGGCATAGTAGTCCATGTCTTCCTCGGTGTCTTCCTCGATGTCCTCGTCCTGGGGTGTTCCATCGCTCGGAAGAAGCTTGAAGACCGAAATAATGGCCTGAGGATATGATATAAAGACATGAGCTAATCGCGAGCAGGTCCGAGTCACTGGCCTTGACAACAAGATTGAGGATGTGCGCGAAGCAACGAATGCGAGTCGAAAGATTCAGGCGAGCACCAAACGGCATACGTTCGACCAAGGAGTCCATCATAGTGTCGTTATTTGATGCATTGTCGCCGACGACACTGAGGACCTGGAGGTAGATGGGTGAGCTGACGACACAAAGAGAAGCACAAACATACCTTGGACGCAATGTCGAACTCATCGAATGCCTTCATCAGAGCCGCCGCCAAGTTCTCTCCCGTGTGATGGACATTCAGGCTGGGGAAGAGGTCAGCAACAGATGAGCGTCAAAAGCCACCGGACGCACGGGATCATATCGAGCATCAAGGTGTGCAGTTTATCCTCCTTCACATACTGCAACAGCAACCCGAGCATTGAGAGGACGTTGGGTGAGGTCCAGCCATCGGAGGAGGGAGTGAAGCACGCCAGGAACGGTCTACTCGAGCTCAGCGCCGGGGCTGGGAGAAGATCGACCACTCACGGAAAGGTGTTTCTTGATACGGGGCTTTGTTAGTTTGTAGATGAGCTTGATATCGCGAGCGAGGGTGTCGGCGGAGTGTGCGTGCATATTTGGTTGGAGGGATTTGAGCGCGTTCATGAGCTCCTCGTCCTCGATGATAACGTGGGGGCGGTTACGAACAGCAGACCAGATGGCCATCCAGTAACAAAATTTCCCCTCATTATAATCGCCGCCCTTGGTGTACTTGACGATTGTATTAACAGCACCGGATTCAGCCTCGCAGCTGCGGATGTGGTCGCGGAGCGGAGGTTGCTCGTTGAGGTATCGTAGCGAGCGCGGGTGATGAGTTTTGTTGGGAACCTGGCGGCGATTAGACTCAGAAAAAAAGTGAGGTCAGCTGAGCGCGCACATTTTGCAATGGAATTGATATTTGACGACGCCTCCGAGCTCCACAATTGTCGGTGGCAGCGTGTAATGGTTGTAAGATTCCGTTCCGTTCGTTTTCCACTCCGAGAGCTGGGCCGCTAGCACGCTGTTAAGGAAAAACCGTGTGGCAAGCTGGGCAATGTACCGAGAACAGCCTCCGCGTTTGTGACATCGAGGTCCTTGCGGCGCTTGCGCAAAGAGACAAGGAAGGCGGCATCCTTATCAGCGGGGCTCAACTTGCGAGCCTTCTTCGGAACTGGTTCGTGTTCGGGTGAGGAAGCGCGAGAAGGCGACAGCGACGGCGAAGTAGTTGCTTTGCGTTTTGCCATGGGGGTAGGGGGATGGGTGGTACAAGCCGTTTGTGACCCAGGTCGCAGCTTTTATAGAGGGTGACTTGTGCTTTGACTGCAGCGCACTTGTGGGCTTGAATGTAGCAATTTACTTTATCTGGTCGAGAGAGAGAGAGGCTAAACGATCTGGGAATGGGCAGAGGAAGTCGAAGTTATGAGGTACGTTCCTAGGACATATAGATGTCTCGTTGACTAGATAGCGTTCTCCCAATCTGCGGAATATTTCAGGGAGCACAAAGACAACCAAAGAGAGACGCACCATCACATCAAGCCCAAAGGCTCTTCCCCTCGGCTCGCCAGTGCCAGCTTCCATGCATCTTCGATACTTATACGACGTCTTGTTGCAGGCTATGGTGGTGTGGAAGCAAGAGAAAATGTAGGTTCTCACGCTGCGCTCAGCGTGATCACCGGTCAGATGCCGGAGAAATGCGGTCCGACTCTTTCCTTCTTACTTCTCACACACCATGTGTTTACCCCAGCTCTCCCGTTTTCCCACCGGCTGATGTCCCTCGTCGCAGCTCCCTCTCTCCTTAATGACCCTCGAGAAACGTCCGGCAGTGCCGCGTCGGCGAAGCGTCCAGAGACGACACTCGACGCTTCATTCAATCATTGCAACGAGCCTCGGCGGCGTTCCAACGAGAACATCTTGCCAGTCGGGGCTTGAGGGACATCGACGATGGGGACGAGGGTAGCTATGTGTGTGCTTTCCATTCGGCCTTGGTGGGTACATCGAGTACGTCCAGCTGTTTTCATTCTCATCCCGGTACTAATTCGAATCAGACCGGACAGGCTGCCTCGTCATTCGCCGGGGGTGCTGGGTCGGATACTGAGTCGGATAAAAGTTTCTTGGTTTGGTGCGTAATGGGTGTATCCGCTTCTTCCAGCCCGCTAACGCAAACGACAGACTGGACTGGACTGAGCATGTCCCTGTAACTACGTCTCCGCTCTCCGTTGTCGAGTGGAAAAATAGTTTTCCTGCGTAAAGCTCTGGGAGCGACTTTGTCCAAGAACAGCACGCAAAGTGCGGGGGTCTGATGGTATGGAAGTTTGTTCAAAAGATGAACAAGGATGGATGGGTTTGGGGTTGGTGGAATGTACGTATTCCAATGAGAATCCTCACACGCACCAGGGTGGAGCAATTCTCAGTCGAAGGTTCGTTGCGGGCTCAAGTCTATCTTAGACCTGAGGGTTCGTGGTTGAGTCTATCGTAGACTCAGTACTCGTGTTCGCAGAGGTTGCCTACCAAAGGACTTTGCTCGTGGTTGAGTCTATCGTAGACTCAGTACTCCTGCTCGTGGGGTTTGCCTACCAAAGGACTTTGCTCGTGGTCGTGGGGTAAGTCTACCAGAGACTTCGTGAACAAGTCTACAAAAGACTTGCAAGGGTTCCTGGTTACAGCGCACACTCAAGTCTACGCAAGACTGGAATGTATTGGATGCACACCAAAAACAAACAGATGTGGGTGGGGGAAATAAGTTCACCAAGGTAATGATGAACTCAGTAGTTGCAAGTAAGACGGGAGTATATGCACAATGGATGTCTCAAACAATCTTCTGAGGGAAGATCTCAACACACAATCACGAACAGCACAAGCAAGGTAGAGGTCCAGCAAAGGACAATAGTGTTGCAGGATACTGGGGACTCGGAAGATGTATTGGAAAACTCGGACCAGGTCAGAGAAGGTTCACAACAAAGTGAAGATGTATTCAGTAACAGATACACAAAGTATCCAACTGGAACACAAGACAAGAGTAAAGTGCAAGTACAAGTGGGGGGGGTATTGGTTGTATTTACTACCAAATCCTGGCCTTTATATACTGCCCTAAGGGCCTATGATGTCACCTATGATGTCATACTCAAAGCGATGTCATTGCTCCGCAACGAGGTCATTGCTCCGCGACGAGGTCATTCTACTCCGCGACGAGGTCATTACTCCACGGCGAGGTCATTTGAGGTGTCATTGGCTTCGGGCCGCTCTAGACTGGGTATGAGGTCATAGTCACATGCTCATTTGTCATTTCCAATGTGTCATGAGGCCTAGACCGCTCTAGATGGGCTAATGACCTTGTAGTCATCCATCCTGGTGATTGAGCGTCATCCGGATGACTTGACTAGTGATGGGTTTGTCATTATTGTCACCTGAGCATTGATTAGGTAATCCTAGAGCGCCTGGCTTGAGTGTTTCTGGTTTTGGCAGGAAGTTGCTTTAGCACGAGTTTTCCCTCTTCTTGCTAAACAATTTCCATGCACGACACCGTGACGACCCTACACTGGGCTCATCCCATTCATCGGTCTTCTCACCCCCAAATGCGTCTTCTCGCAATTCAGCTCGAATGGTCGTCAAGCTCCTACCGCCCTCGCAGGGACTACCTCCATCCCCATTACATATGTCTTCGGAAGACCAGAAACGACTACCAGAAACTTGAACCCTCAGCGTCTACGGTGTGTTTGGACCCATTTGCTTTTGCCTTCACTCATTGAGCCTCAGATCTGACGCTTGATACGTCCTCGTCTGGCTTCAGCAGCACCGTCATCGAAGCTCGCTCCCGCTCGCACGCAAAGCCGCTCACGAGAGGCGTTGGAAGCCATGTCGTGCGAGTGTGCTTACAGCGAGGGTGTGTTGCTCATCTTTTCTCTTCTTTCTAGCCTAGTGTAGTCACAGTCCTGACTTGTTACATACTTCCGTAGCTTTCGTACTCGGCCAGCCCACATGTGGCAGATTGACTGTGTCGACAATTGTCGCGGGCGGGGAGGGGACACTGCCAGAACCAACGGTGAGCCCACTAGTCAATTTACGTATACCGCCATATTCACCGACGACCGTCGAATGCAGGTCTCAGCACAGGCAGTACGCCGACATAGACATTGTACAGACGGAGAAGAAGGGCTTTGGGCTCAGAGTGGAGGAGGACATTGCCAAGTGCGCATGATATCGAGTTGACGTGAATCAGTGCTGACCTTCCTCGAGGGATGGATTCATCTACGAGTACGTTGGGGAGGTGGTCAATCCGACGTCGTTCAAGATCCCAACTATGTCGCCAAGTGGACTGTCGGCTCGTTCGTGAGGATGGGCATCTTTGCAAAGCGCAATATCCAACAAAACGAGGAGTCGACGTTCAATTACAATGTCGATCGATGTGGTGCGTCCTTTCTCAAAATCTTGCGTTTAGATGTTCATAATTCGGGTAGTTTCAAGGCGGAGGACTCGGCAGGAGTGCTACTGCGGCGAACCAAACTGAGTTGGCTTCCTGGGCGGCAAATCATTTTTTTTTTCACAAAACTTTTGTCATAACTGTACTCCTGGGTGTGAAACCCGCAGGTACCCTGGGAGGTACCCGTCGGTCACCCGTACCCTACGAAACCTGTGTACACCTGTAGACCTGCAGGTATATACCCGAGGGTGAAGGTACCCTGTGTTCCCACGGGTGCTCCGAGTGGAGGTCGGGATTTTGAAGCCGAAAAACCCGCAGGTGTCAACGGGTATCTTACCCGTGACACTCGTGCGGAGCTTTAGTACCTGACTAGCCCTGACTTCCCAAGGTCATAAAGACAGAGAGTGGACTCACCCATCGACTATAGCAGCCTGTTCGCTGGACCTTTGAGCGCAAGAACAGCGGCAGTGGCAGACCCGGTCGGAGGTGACGAGTATCTGTCTTGGCTTCTCAGAGTAATCACCGAGCATATGGACGTATCGCTCCCCCTTTGCAATATCCGTTGGCGCCGTCGCTTTGTCGCCTGAACCTCTACTCAGCTTCCGAAAAAGAAGGGGTTGAGTACGAACCTCGGATAGCAGGAGTGGACATGGTTGGATGGGTTGAGAGTGGGTTGGGAAGCGGTTGGGAAGTATGCAATCTGTCGGTGTATGTTTGCCGCTAAATACGTCCCAGATCTAGGCTGCATGTGGAGTTTTTTTTGACTAGACTAGGGACCGCCCTTACGTACCCCATTTGGTCTGAGCTGGCGACAATCCCTGCAATCAGCGTTCAGCAAATCGGCCGTGACTGACTGACTGTTACATGCGTGCATCTATTCGTCGATGTTGATGTCCAGCCGCAAGTCAGTGCTCTCTCCCACCAAAGGCAGAAAGGACAATCCTATCGGCGAGGCAGATGTTGAGAGGCTCAGCATCCCTGGTGAGGTCCCTCCGTTGTTTGTCGCCGATGACATCCATTCCGTCTTCCAGCACAAAAGTGTCGCAAGTCTTCCCCAGAAAGGAGTCGTTGGCAAGACGAGGTTGAGATTGTCTCTCAAAAGTGTGAGTGTAACTTCGTTTCGTTTGGCGTTGTCATGCGTGGAAAATGGTTTGCATGAAGAAGGAAAAATTACGCGTCCTGTAAGTTCTTTCAATTCCAGAATTGTTCATACACTCGAAGAGGGAAGGTCACCGGAAGTCACAGAGTGATGACCATCAGCGGATCATGGTGTGACCATGACATCATTGGAGCAATGACATCATTGCAGAGCAGTGACATCATCGGAGTAACGAGGTCATTGTGGAGCAATGACATCGTTGTGGAGCAGTTAGCATTATATAAGGAGGCTGGATCCTACCTATTACCTTAGCTTAGTTTTGTACTTTGACTTAGTATTGTGTTATAACACTCTCTTGTGCCTTAGCGTGAATACTATCTACATCTATTGCGCCCTCGACACCGACTAGTCGTCGAGTTCACCTTCGTACTAGTGAAGTTCCTCATTGTGTATACCATCCTGAAGCTACTGTTTGAGACATTTACATACACGCCGCCTACCCCAAGACCCAGCCAGCAACAGACTTGTCTGTTCAACGCGATTAAGCTGTCACGTGACCATATCTACTACGAAGGTAGACCCTCAGTCAGCGTACACTTTTAAATCGTTGTAGCTACGCTTCGCCACATTGCGCGTAAGGTAGTTATTTTCGGACCACAAGAGGTTATTGACTAGTTCTCACCCTCACCCCAAACCCAACACAATCCCGTCCTTTACGGACAAACCTTCCTCTCACCAAGGATTAGAACTACGTGCAGTTTCCTGAGCAAAGTCGCCTCCAGAAGCTGTACGTTGGAAAACAATTTTTCCAGTTGACAGAGTAAACGACACTGACTCGTACGCGCCTCAGTGAGCGTCAAATCGGAGCACAAACGTGTTCATCTAGCACCGAGCGACAGCCTGTTGCATGAGTACGGTATGTCCCTGCCTCGTCAGGGTTGCCAGGTTCTAAGCAGAAGCAGTGGCGTTTTGTCAAGAACTTCAGGTCGATGTGGCTGAATCGAGGGCGAGAAGTAAGCGGTTACATAGTCAAGGGCCAAACGACTCACGAACAAAACCAGCACACAATCTTCAAGACACTCTTCAGCGGCTCCAGAACCTTCAGAAGCCACAGCAGCTACCCCTGCCAGTGCCCGAGCCAACAGCCATCAAACTCACAGGACGTCGTCATTTTCCGGACGGTTTTCCAACCCAAGCCAGTTTATATTGGTCCGATGTCCGCCCCCAGCCGTTGCCCGAGGTTCTTCCCGTTCATAAGTGCACCCTCTGCGGAAAGGTCCAATCGCGGCCGGTCTGGTACGTCAAATTGACTCACCGTATCCTTTGGAGATTCAACTATACGCCAGGTTTCCCAACTGCAAGCACAGTGCTTGCTATGTTTGCACCTTCATGCATCTGCTGAACGAGTGGGACTGTCCAGACTGTGGACGTACCATGTATAGCGTGCCGCGCTGCGACTATCAGCTGGAGGAAGAGATTCGCGCGCAGTATACCAGCTGGGTGGACCGCAGCTTATGTAGCGACGGCTTTTATGAGTTTACCTTTCCTCGTTGCCCGGTAGACTAGATTAAATGTGTTTGCAGTGTATTCGGATTCAAGTGGTCGTTCGTGTGGCCAAGAAATGAGGATCAAAGTGAATGACAGCTTGGGAAATCGCCACCCATCTCATCCGCTCGCCCATCTCACCGACTCGTCACCATCTTCGCGGCTCAGATAGCAATGGCCCGCAACAATGGTGTGCTCGTTTACCTTGCGTCCTCAGCAGCTCGTTTACCCTGCATCCTCAGTGTCTTCCAACAGCTCCTCTCCTCAATGCGTAGCCCTGGTGGGCACTTCTCTTCTCTAGGGGGGCAGTTCTCTTCTCTGGGAGTTGTCTATTAAGAGGTATGTGCATCCACACCATTCTCTCCATCCATTCTCTCCATACCGCGCTGGGGAAGTCAAATACGCACTTGTGGCTTCCTACCCTGCATGGCAACGCGCTTTGGATATTCTAAGAGACGCATTTGACCCCTTCAACGTGCCCGCACATCTCTACCCTCCCCCTTTTCTTCCCTCTGGCTTCTGCAGTGGCTAATGGTCATCAGGCACGACAAGCAATAAACCCCGCATCCGTTCCCCTTCACGAACTCGACCTCAGCCACGACGATTAAGACCTCAGCCACACATACCCATTAAACACGCTCGCTGCTAGCGGCATCTGCACCACCAACCCGCCCCGCTCGTCGCTCACGAAGGGCACCTCACGACGAACCCAACTCAGCTACGACGAGCAGGACATCTTGGCCGCAGCTCAACCACCATGGCCCCAGTTCCCGCATGGGGCACTCGATTCAACCACCCAGCGACAAACGGACAAACGGAGAATTTGGCGAGCTCTGGCTACGCTCGACAAACGGAGAATCTCTGGCCATGCCTAACCCTCAACCACAGCGACAAACGGCCATTTGGCGAGCTGAGATGTGCCAGGCCTGGCTATGCTAGACCCTGAAGTGCAATACCGCGAACGATGTGTGCGTGTACATTTCCCTCCTTCGCTGCCTGGAGCTAATGAACGTCCCCAATACATAGGTCATCATCCTGCGTACGTTCGCATCCAGATTGGCAAGATCTGCAGCTAGTTTTCTTGCAGGAAAAACGGTGTGTCTACCTACATTTTCCCTCCTTCGCCAATGGAGCTGACGAGTCCCAACACGTAGGTCATCGTTTTGTGTTGTTGAGTCTGCTTGCCCACGGCAAGGTTGTTCAGATGGGTGGGGGTAACGACCGTCGGACCGACGAGGATGGTTCTGTGAGTGATGAGGGAAAACTGGCTCGACAAGGGATGAGAGCAACGCGGCTCGCCTGTGCAGTAGATGGCTGGGAGCGCCTAGTCCATACGTTCGGGCCTGTAGACACGCATTAGACCACAGTGGCAAATCTGAAGTTATTCGGGCATTGTTCTGAGCGAGGACTGCCTTCGGCCGAGCTTTGGAGGTCTCAATTTGGCAGTCCATGACTGTCGGGCCATAATAATTGGCGCATTGTGGAGGATCCAGGCTGCCTTCTGCCCTGATTTTTTGGTTTGGGACGTCTGCAGAGGTGCCCCAGTCGTCCCCTGCCCCAATCTATCCAAACGAACCAACTTGATTTTTGGGCTTCAGAAACGCCTGAAGACACTTTCATGATCCCACATCTTTCTTCCCAACCTTCACCACTCAATGGGCCCTCACCACAAGTACAGCACGGATCAAGAGTGACTCAATGCTTGTCGGCTCAGCAAGCTCAAGTACGACCAGAGCCCGCAGTTCGTCCCACAACTAGTCAAAAAGGTCGATTGCCCTGACCTTCTACCAATAGAGGCAGACTCGTACAAGGCGCACGAGTGCATATTAAACGGAAGATTGCTAGGAAATACATCTCCCGGCTAGTGCTCCCTGACCTTGTGGAGGACTGGGCTTGCGCCGACCTGCGCCGGGACTATGAAATCTTCAGCAAAGCTCTGCAGGCCGACTTCGACGAGACTGAATCCATCCACTGGCTTGAACGCCCTCCATTCTGTACTGAAGCCATTGCCCTGGCCGAGGATCGCGACGACTACGACAACTATTCGAACTACTACGTCAGCTGCTTGGCGGACGGATGTTTGCTGCATCGCGAGCAACGCAGAGAGGAGGCATTCAAACAAGACATGGCACACGTTGGGAAGAAGGAGACGGTGAACAGCTGCCGGGTTGAGCTGCAAGGGTTGTTGGCGGGGGAGTGGGCAGATATGCAGGGCCTGAAGGGTCTATACCAACCTGGAACGCGCGAACACACCATTTACAAGCGCCATGTTATATTCCTCGCGCGGCGTATATACCGAATGTACTACATGACTTTCTGGTGAATGCTCATAATTGTTTGCTTATCTGTGTCGGTCTGTTCTGCGAATGCGACGAAATCGCAATCAATCTGCACCAATTTGCGATCAATCCGACGTGACTTTTGCTTCCATTCGCGCTGGCGCCAATGTTCTTGACGGACTTCTTCACTGCTCCGGGAGCGGACCTCATTACAATAAGCAAGCTCTCTTTACCTGCGGACCCTTTGCTACCGGCTGGTGCCCTGCAATATGTGCAAAACGCCGAAAGAACGGAGCCCTTTCGTGCCAGTCTCCTTGGACGCATCGTCGGCATCGTGCAATGGCCACGCGAAAAGGTGAATGTCCCGTCATACCTTCCAGTATACCGCTGACGGCGGCAGTATCTCATTCTCGAGGCTGTCGACCACCAGCCTCTACAGAGAGATTTCAAAGCCTTCATTCATGCGCTCGAGGTGATCACCGCACGGTATCGTGGTTTGGTACGTAGGATATCGGCAATGAGCACCGCTAAGGCCATTGCAGTTCAGCAAACGTGTCAACTACTGGTGTCAGCGTGGTCGCGACGAGAGCCCCGGCTTGGTGTCTGTGCATCTCACTAGCCAGACAAAGCTGGCAAGTAACGCCCTGCCTCTATTCAATACCCCCCAGCTCACTGCAGGCAGACCAAATACGCCTGGGACATCGACTGGCTCGATTCTTTGCCGCCGACGGCTGATACCACCAAATTGCAGGTCGGAGCGGTCGTGTTTTGCATGGGTCATCTGCTCCGCATCCAAAGACCCGAGTTTGTTGGCAACGTTGGCAACGAGCATATGGTCAGCGAATTGGTAAGTGCCACGCATGTCTTTGTTTGATAGCCATTAACTTCTGCAGCACTATATCATCAAGAGCGCCTCGGTTACGTGCATCCATCGGCCTACCGTGTACGACTGCGAAGAGGACCCTGACGTAGCACGCTTTCTCTCCACGGGGTTACTGCCCGGCGCTGTACCAAAACAGGACGAAATATAATTTTTTCCTCAGTTAAAGAAGGGAAAGCGCGTGTTGCATCGTAAAACGACTTGTAAAAATGACATTGTAGACACTAAATTACACCGCCCAGGACTATCGCCCTCTCAAGCTGAGCCCACCGCTCTGGAGCTGTGCGCTGCAGGTACTTTTGCTGCAGGGGACAAAGCTGCTCGTTCGGAATGCGAAGGAAGACATACGGGGAGGGCAGTAAATCGGCACATTCCTCGCCCCTGTCGCCCAGAATGTATCTGTGAATTTGTTAGAGCATTGCAGCTGGATCTGCAAACGACGTACCTGTGAATCAAGGTTGATATGAGGGGGAAATCCTCAGCCTGAACGTTATATATCTTGGCGTCCTTGATTTGCGCGGGGAGGTTGCCGACGATGGAGTGCTTGACGATAACGAGATTGCCATGAATGGGGTTGTATCCGAACTGTTCCACAACTCGATAGGTGGCGAGGTTTTCGACATTATCCTGCTGCTCATCAGATAGAAGGCCGTAGTGGCCACCGTCGCTGTCGCTGTCGGAGGTGTCGTCGTCGGTGCGATTGTCGGGCTCGGTCCCATGGCTGCATGCCTCGAAGAAAGTGAAGGCACACCGGTCTGAGGTCGAGACCGCGGACTGGAAGAATGAGCGGCACATATCACAACCGAGTGGGCTGCTCTGCCAGAATCCGCCAAAGATATTGGCCTGCTGGCCGATGGCGGTTGATGAGCCCGCAGCATCAAGGAGCAGCACGAAATGCTGGATGGCGCCGCTGATATCGTACGCTGCGACGGCGCGGCATTGGGGATGGCCAGGCTATTGGGCAATCAGAGGATGAAACAAACAAGATACACGAGACATGGATACCTCTTCAGTGCTGGGGAGCGGCGGAAGCTGACACATCCCAGGCATGAAACCGTACACGGGAGAAGGTTGGGGAATGAAGGTAGAGGACATTGTGGTTGGGTATGGGGAGGATGAGGGACAAGAAGAAGGGCAAAGGGTTGGCGAAGCGGTTCCCTGACCATGTGTTGCTTGTGTCCCGAATATCACAAGGGCTGATCGTTGAGCCCTGAAGCACGAGCGGTTTGTGAGCCGAATACCATCACTGATTCTGAGAAGAAAGAAAAAGAAAATACTTAAAGGATGACCGTGTTTTGTTTTTGGGCTGCACCTATCCCCCACCCAAATCCTTCGGTATGTGCTCGCATCCGCGTCGCGTGTTCTGCAGAGAGCTGACAGTGGAGCCAGATGTCTGTCTCTGCATCTGCCGGTTCTATCCCCAGCCTCAGTCGTCGCGCGAGCGTCATGGAGGTCCCCGATGTTGACGAGTAGGTCGTTGACGTGTCTTACTCCGCGTTTCGCGCTTTCACTCATTTTGCTGACGCTATTGGTTAGTCGAGCTCCCCCCAAAATGGCATCGCCCTCGACCGTGGCTGACTCGACTAGAGGAGAGGCAGACCGAGCTAAAAAGTGAGTCGACTTGTCTGTCCTACCTGGTGCCCACCCGTTTATTGATGCGACTTCATCAGTGTTGCTCGCAAAAAGGGTGCAGACGCGTCTGTTCCGAGGTAAGCGCGTATACTCGCGGTTCGCAAGAGTGCTGTGCTGACAGAGTCTGCCAGTACGACCACCGGTGCGAAAGGTTCTAAAGGCAAGGGCAAGAAAAAAGCTACCAAAAACTCTGCCCCGGACGACCTACCCGATGACATCGAGGTCGAGGTCGCGTCTGTCCCGAGGTAAGCACGTATATTCGCGGTTCGTGAAAGTGCTGTGCTGACAGACTCCACCAGTGCGACCGCCGGTGCGAAAGGCTCCAAAGGCAAGAAAAAACCTACCAAAACCTCTGCCCCGGACGACCTACCCGACAATATTGAGGTCGAGGTTGGTCACTCGAGGTTGGTCACCGCAACTGGGCGAAGGGCATACGGGAGCGCGAGATCCTTGAGCCGGGCATGGCTCGCTTCACTGAGGCGACGCGCTCTGGCAATCATGCTGCCGTCCGAGCTTTCATCTTGTCCAAGACGAACCAGTACATATACCAGAGCGGTTGGCGTACATCGTTGAAGCACCAGCCGGAGACACTTCCCCACTGGGACGATACTATGGTGCTCCCCGAAGAGCCCGATTTGTCCGAGCCGGAGAAGAGGGCGAAGGCATGGCTCATGGAGCAGTCTGCCCAGGTACTTTGATTCCAAGAAATATTTGTGATGTCACGCTGACAACTCCTCGCCAGCGCATCGAGCGATGGTACACATACCGCTACGAAACCACCCACGGAAAGCGTATCAAGGTCAGAGACGCCAATGACCCGTACTCAGCGGTCTTCTCGGAGCTCGCGGGTGTCGCACCGGTCAAAAAAGCGCTCCAAGGCTACCAGCAGTACATGCGGGAGTCATACGCTCCCGATATTGCCCACGTCGTCAACGAGCGCTGGCCCACCGAACCCAACAAGCCCATGAACGCAACCGCTGTCCCTCCTGCATGGTTCCGGGCCAAGATAGCCCACGAGCTCTACAACAATCTACCCTCCGAGACTCAAGACGCTTTGAAAGCTCGTGCGAAGGAAGACGCCCAACGCGAGCAAGCGAGGTATGCGGTGCAGACTTCCAGCCGGCCTGAACGTACTCCGGAGTCGATGCAACGGTGCATGCTCGTCGTTTGTAATTGCTAACGCGAAGCTGACTGAGGACGATTTAGTGCCATCGACAACCTTCCCGGTGCTATGCACCGACTAATGCAGGGGATTGCCGAGACGACTGGGCTACAGTTCGTGCTGCTCGGTGGTGGGCCGATGCCTTGCTATGGCGGAGAAATCCGGACGGTTCAGTGCGTTCATGTTTCTCTTCGACGACGACTACAATCTGACCCGTTGTGACAGTATGTCTATCGGACAAAATCATGCCGCGGTCCCGACGTTGTTCCCGCAATGGAAGCGTGCCCATTTCGACAAGGAGCTTCTTGGTCACTTCAAGAACTATCTGGAGACCGCCTACAGTATGTATATTCTGCTCGTCTTATTTTGAATTTGTTCTGACATGAGTAACAGCTCCCGCGGAACGTAAGGCCGTGGCGCTCCCAGACAGCTGGGATCTTCTCGATGACCCCGACCTGCTCTCCATGAACGATGGCGACATGCCATCTTCGGCTTCATCCTCCAAACGCAAAGCGCCCTCTGCCTCTATGGCTTCGTCTTCCAAAACCGCCGACCCCAACGACTCGGACACTGCCAATCACTCGGACGACCCGCGTCCCTCCAAACGCAGAGCTTCCTCTGCCTCAACGGCTTCGTCTCCCAAGCCTGCCACCAACGACTCGGACGCCGCCAATGACTCGGACGAGGAGGAGGAGGAGACTGAGGAGGAGGCCCGCGAGCGTCGTTGTGCGTTTGCAAAGTGGCGCGACGGGAACATTGCCCGTAATAAAGCCATGCTGGAAGAGCTCGACCTTCGCAACGCGACCACGCGGCTAATGGGGCAGCCTGCGCCTGCGGCAAAGTCTGCACGAAAGCCGCATCAGCCGAGAACAGCACCGACTGGCACCCCTCGTCGCTCGCTTTGGAATGCCAATACCGGAAACGTGTCGGAGGGGACGCCATGGACATCGTCGCCACCGAGGGCAAAGGTGCTGGGCTCAGTGATGGGGGAGATCTGTACGAGGACATCCTGTCGCATGCCAGCGAGCCAGACCAGACAGACAACGACGATGGGATGGTTGTCGACAATCTCGACAGTTCGGTCAACAACTCCACGGTTTCATCGACGACCACCGATTGACGACGTGGATATGGGCATGGAGACTGAGCCTGCGTCGGTCCTGCCCGAGTGCCCTGCTGACGCTGCCACTTGGCTCAGCAAGGTCTATGACGAGCTCACCGGGAAGGACCTCGGGCCGGCCTACCACGGGTTAATGCGCACTTTCTTCGAGTTGGAGCGTGCCTATGGCTGGGTCAACAGCACGGGGAGCTTCGCCACGGACCACCAGCCGAAGTAAATTGGCGCTTGGGTCAAGAACAAGCGGGTGGCGACGACGGCATACTGCGCTATCCCAAACCTTGATGTTTACTCGAGGGAGTGGTGGTCTTGGTGGAGTGTCAACCAACCGGACTGGAGGGAGTGGGTCGATGGGAAACCGGCGCTGGGGAAGGAATACAAGGGAGGGTGGGAAGGGCTCCTCGTGGCAGGCCAAAACGGCATGCTCAATGTCGTTGTGAGCCTGTACTGGTGGGGCTGCAAGGAGGTCGCAGTGAAAGGCCATTCGTCGACGGGTTGGACGCAAGCGGTGAAGGACGCGGAGTGGGTCATGAGGGGTATTCGTGAGGCGGTCGAGGCGGACAAGTAGTAGGTAGCGCTTTGTTGTGGTTTCCTGTAGACTTTTACTCACAGCTTTGTTTTTTTTGGGTACTTGAATACAACTTGTTACTTGGGTTGTAATTATGAATGAAGTTTCAGTCTTTTGAAGGGTCAAAACAACTTATGAATTTTGCAAGACTGGTATCACATGACCTATGGACTTGGTGGAAAAAAAGCTTGTAAGGCAAAGTCAATTGATCTATGTGGAGGAGGAACAACGGGTAATGAATATGGGGGTTGGATCGGAATAGCTGGTACGGGATATATGATATAGCGATGGAAGTAGTGGGCAATAAGCAAGGAGCACACGAATTGGTGGGGAACGAGCCAGGAAATGGCAAGTGAATGGGCTGAGATGAAAGCAAAAGTGAGTAGCGTGGGCTGAGACGAAGAGAAACACACCTGAGGTTGTATATGCGTGTAACCCCGCCTAGCAAAAGACCCGTGGAGGGAGGGAACAAACGTGCAGGGCAGGGAATGCAGGGCAGGGCCAGCAAGGAAACGTGAAGGCTGAGGAGGTAGAGAGATAAGCAAGTTAGCAGGAACAGTGAATGGACGTACCGGGAAGGCAGGAACAGCGCTAGCGATGCGCACGAACCGAAGCAATGGAAGAGGACGAAGAGAGGTGTGATGATATGTGACAGATCAAATCACACCGAGGAGGTATCGGGATCCGTTGGGAGAGACTGGACCCGACGAAACATTCTCCATTTGGGATGGTGGCCTCCAGAATAAACAAGGGCCAAAGCCATCAACCAGCCCAATTGATTAATATCCCGATCGGGTCAGGATCCCATCAAAAGGCTGCTGCAATCAAAAGAAAATTAATGTCTCGATTAGGCATGTCCCAATATGGTAAGGACCGGTCTAGACCCGGCACCCGTGCCCAAATTTACAGCTGGCAAGCTGTAGCCTCTAAATGCAAGCTGTAGCTAGCAGGCAGTTTACCCTACCACCTACTAAGCTACTGCTTAGGTATCTAGGCTGTATATTACCACTATGGCTCGCGACATGGCAGCTGTACCAGTTGACAGCATGGACGAGCCCGGCTCATATAGTGAGGCGATGGCCCACCCAATGGCTGACGGCTACCAGACGGCTATGGGAAGTGAGTATGACCAGCTGAAAGACATGGGCACATTCAGCAAGGTCGACTTACCGGAGGGACGAAAGGCACTCGGCACCAAATGGGTGTACGTGAACAAGCCGGACGAGGAAGGAAACCTCGCACGCATCAAGGCACGGCTTGTCATCCTGGGAAACCTCGCTATTCCCGGAACGGATTATAATCCGGATCAAATCTCATCGCCTGTCGTCCGCACCAAGACCAACGGCCTTCTCATGGCTTTAGCAGCCCGTTACAACCTCGAAATGTGCACTACCTACCTCAACGGTAAACTCGAAGAGGAGATTTACATCAAACAGCCCGAAGGCTTCAACGATGGCTCTGGGAAAGTACTACGACTGCACAAATCCCTTTATGGCCTCCCATAGGCCGGACGTGTCTGGAATGAGCTGCTTAATGCGCGATTCACGGACATAGGCTTTGAACGCCTTCTGTCAGACCGCTGCGTCTATATTCGGCAAAATGGTAACGACATCGTGCTTGTCGCGGTACACGTTGACGATATGTCAATCTACGCGACTTCCTCCAAGCTCATTACGCAGACCAAGGATCAACTCGAGACCGCCTTCACCATTACTCGTCTGGGCGACGCCAAACAACTCCTCGGCATGGAGATTCACCGGGACCGCAAATGCAGCACTATCACCATCACCCAGACCAGGTATCTGAAGAAGATCATTGCACAGCACGGCATGACGACCTCAAACACCGTTGCTACACCGATGGATCCGAACATCAAACTCGAGAAGCTGCCAGACGGTGAATTACATCCCGAAATCACGCGGGTCTACCAGTCTATGGTCGGCGGCCTTATGTACGCCGTGATTACCACCCGACCGGACATCTTGTACGCCGTCCAGATGCTATCTCAGTACAGCATCAATCCTGGGCCAGTACATCTCACCGCCGTGAAGCAAGTCTATCGCTACCTACGCGGCACTCCCACCCTCGGTATTACATACTCTGCCGCCGGCAACCCGGCTGTCACCATGCACGCCAACCACACGGACGTTCCCTCCAAGCCAACACTATACACCGACGCTGACTGGGCGAACAACAAGGACGATCGCAAGTCCATTTCTGGGTATGTCTCCATCCTTGCAGGGGGAGCTACCACCTGGTCCTCGAAGAAACAGGACATAGTTGCACTCTTGACAATGGAAGCTGAGTACATCGTGTTATCACATGCAGCACGCAAAGATCTCTGGCTCCATTTCCTCTTTACGGAACTCGGCCAACCTCCATCCTCTCCCATCCCCATCTTCTGCGACAATCGTGGTGCTATCGACTTCACATTCAACTCCGGCTATCATGGACAATCCAAACACATCGACATGCGGCATCATTTCATCCGCGACCATGTAGCGTCTCACGAAGTATCTGTTCACCACTGCGCATCCGAGAACAACCTAGCCGACATCTTTACAAAGCCTCTCGCACATAACGCGCACGAGATTCCAGTCCACAAACTCGGCATGACCCGAGTTTGAGGGGGAGTGTTGAAGTTATCTTATCTCAGGCTAGGCAAACATCGAGTCCCGCCCGGATCCGACTCCGGAACACCGACCACCGACACACAGCTCTGCTGTGCACCGACACCGAGTCTCTGTTCGCTTAGCTAGCACATGACTGTTTATTATTTGTACCTATTATTACACAGCCTATTTCTCAGTAGTATAAAAGCTCTGGTTGTACTCTAGTTAGAGCATTGAATACTTCCATCTATTCTTTCAACAACTCCGACGGTGAGGACGTTGAGAGAAGTGATTCCGAGTCGTCAACGTCGTCCGAAGACGGTGAGTGCAGCTAACAATCTCCGATTTGTGTTATAGTGCCCTGCCAACTGGTCGCAAGAGCCGAACGGTGAATTTGGATGTGCCTACGTCGGAGTGGTTTCCGTGGCCCGACAGGGAGGTAAGTGTATAGCCACGTATCCATTAGATTAACTCACAAGACGAACAGACTTGTGTTCTCGACGTCCTTTGACACATTCCCCGCTGCTCTTTCTCCAAGAAACAGAACGTGGCCATTCACTGGGCTATGCTCTCTCTCGGACTTAAGGACCTTCCATCAGACCGTGTCATGGACGACATCGACAAAGCCCTCCAGCCACTCTGCGGCATACAGAGCATCCGTTACTCGGGAAAGCTTGGCCACACATATTACACGAATGACTTCACTGCAATCATCACTCAGGTGTGTCGCTTTCTGTTGTGTTATTATTGCTCTCATTTGCTTGGGAAATGACCAATCCTTCTGTTCGCAAGCATCTGCATTTTCTCCCGGAAGACAGCGGCAACACATTATCTGAAGCCTGGCAAGCAGCACGCTGGCGTCACGAGCTCGACCCAGACTTGGCAACACCCATGATCTGCCTCCATGGCCAGGACTTCTACATACACGAGCCCGCCATCCTCCACAACGGCAACATGTGCATGCCGACTCGCTGGTTCAAACGCTCTGGGAAAACCTATGCCCCCAAGTTTGGCGCCTACAACAAACAGCAGACAGGGGATGATGGATCGTTGATGCCACCGCGACGTCCGATGTCCTCAGTACTGATTTCATGCTCGCTTTCCCGGCTTTCATTGCGACCTTTCGCGTTCGCAATCTTCCAGATCCACGAAATATTTACGGTACGGCTGATATTTGTACTGTCGCCACCACGTCTCATTGACTGATCTTCAGGTATTCGCTCTCCTCTCACTCCAATGGCTCCGTGGACCCTTACGGACCCGACTTGCGGAAATCGATGGCGGAAACAGTCTAACGGCCACCGTGTTGTCACCTTCCCTGTCTGGCTCTACTGCGACGACACCTCCGGAAATACATCCAAGAAGTGGAACAAACACAATTCATTTCTCTTCACCGCCGCCGGTCTGCCACAAAGGCTCGTTCACCTTGAGTCCAACATTCATTTCCTCTCCACATCAAATATTGCGCCTCCTCTGGAAATGCTCGACGGTATCGTAGATCAACTCTGGTGTGTCAACTTTGCTCCTGCCTTTCTGTTTATTCAATACCAAGTGAAGTGCTGCCCAAACTCACGGAATATGGGCATGGGACTCCCTTCTCAGCGAGTTGGTGCTTGTTATACTCTCAGTTCTCGCCATGCTCGGCGACAACCCCATGCAAAGCGAGTTCACGTGTCACATTGGTTTTCGCGGCAAGTTCTTCTGCCGAGTATGTCGCATAAAGGGCGACCCCAAGGATGAGGACGACGGTGAGCAGGAAGCTGGATCAGATGCTGGGAGCGATTCTTCAGCAGGAAGTGGGTGTTCAGAGACAGGTACAAAGACGCCGAAGAAGAAAAAGGAAAAGAAAAAGAAGAACCCCAAGAAACGGCAAACTGTTGCGGAGATGGTTAGTCGCATTACAAAGTTCATGACGGTGAGTCTATGAGCTCGGTTGCTCCCATTTATTTAACGCTGTCCAGCTTGGTCCATCCAGGAGTCGTGAGCTCACCTGTGCGAATTGAAATCCCAGTTCGCCGCCGCCACCGTTGTTGGTGGTAAGACTGAATACAAGGGTAAAAGACGGACTCGGGCGTCAAAGACACATACATGGAAGCCTTTCTCAATTTTTTTTTCGCCATATCCACAAAGCCGGGAGTCAACAAAGCCTGAAAACAAGCAATGATCAACTCCTTTCGAGAAACTTTACCTGGCGATCTGACGAGTCCTGTTTGGCGAATCAAGAGTGAGTCTTGATTCAAGCTGTGCGATATTTGGCTCATTCAAACCAGACTTGGATCCTACATAGGACACCCCCGTCAAAATCCTGCACGTCATACTCCTTGGTTTCGTGAAGTATTTCTGGCGTGATGTGATAGCACGCCTCAAACCTCCAGAGAAAGCTATCCTCAGCAATCGGCTTTCCTCATTCAACGTTTCCGGCCTTGGTATCTCCCCACTCTCAGGACGTACCCTCGTCGACTACTCCGGTTCATTGACGGGAAGAGATTTCCGTGCCATCATGCAAGCTGCTCCATTTGTTCTGCATGGACTGCTCTCAAAGGAACGCATCCATGCCTGGGCCGCCTTAGCTGTAGTCGTCTATCTTGTTCGGCAGCCTGAAATACGGAATCTTGACGCCTTTATGGTATGTTCCATCCTAACGCTTTCGCCCCTGGGTACTAATATGTCTTAGGATGAACTCGAGAAAGCTATTGACCATCTCCTCAATTGCACATGCATATTGAGCCTCAACTGGTTCAACAAACCCAAGTTCCATGTCATCCTCCACCTCCCAATGTATATACGCCGTTTCGGACCAGCGATGCTATTCACAACGGAGGGATTCGAGTTGTACAATGCCATCATCCGAGCATGCAGTGTACACAGTAACAGACATGCACCTTCACGCGACATTGCTTGGCAAATGGCGCAGAGTAACCGTATTTGACATCTGCTTAACGGAGGTTTACTTCAACTTCCATCAGCCCTTCCTACCGAACCACAGTCCATCGACGCTGACTCGCCTTGGATGAAGATCCCACCAGCAGCGTTGAAGGAAAGCAAATGGTTTTCCGCTGGGAAAGGTCCACGCGCACTGCTGGCACGGGACTCGTTTGGAGCGCGTTTCTTTGGAATCAAAGAGGACGATGCCTCTGAGCCGGCAGGTTGTAAACCCGGCCTTTGTTCGTGTTGACATCAGTCACAGTCACATTCTTCTTACTCTCTACGCTCCATCATCTGTATCGCGTATCTAGACGAATCACCCCCACGCAAGGGTCTTACTTCATTTCAACCCTTTCCCGCTGCTCTCTGGTGTTTCCGGACGTCTAGTACGTCCGGCTTCCACTTTTTTTTGAAGTATCCGCTCTTGCACAACTCGCCGAAGACCCTTCTGCTCCATTTTCCCACTCTACTTGCTCTCTGCTGACTTCACCCGGAACCTCGCCGACCTTGCCAAACCCCAGGAGCCGACTCCCACACTCAGACTCCAATCGCTGACCGAAATCGTCCCGCTGAGGACCTCGCCGAGCCCACCGCGGCTTCCTTAACACAATAAACCCAAATTGAGCTACTGTGCTCCGCCGAGGCCCACACGAGGCAACCTTATCCCCCCGTTAACACCGAAACACCGACCACTGAGTCATACCATACCGAAAAGAATCACTCATACTCGGCAGACGACCACCATGAGCCCACTATTCGCTTCCAAACCCCAACGCGGCTCTAACTCAACTGCCGCCCCCAAGGTTTCTGCTGGTGACTCTTGTCACGCATCCCCTTCTTCCTTCTTGACCACCACGATGAATGAGACCGACGTCTCCCTCTTGAATGAATCTGACGACTCTTTCTTGGCCAACGCGCCCTTGACGCACCCCACTGATACCCCCTTCTTGAGCCCCGTGCCACTCTCACCGTCCACCATGTCTCTGCCGTGCGCTACCCTCACGAACGACGACCCGACAAAGAAGGTCCCTAGGGTTTCCGCCGGATCCTTCGACGCTGCGCTCCTCCGCGAGATGTTCGAGGCGTACGACAAATACGCCGACATGTCAGCCGTACACGCAAACAAGATCGTCTCGCGCATCGTGAAGAACATCAAGGATCATGTCGTCGTTCGCTGGTATCGCGCTGACGAAGAACACATTCGGAAACTCTCCCTCGAGGCGCTCAAGAAGGAGTTGCGTGACTTGCTGCTGGACGATGCTGACTGGGAGATTACCATTGTTCGCGAAATTCGCCACACGCGCCAGAAATCTACCGAGTCCCTCATCACCTTCTACTACCGGGTGTGCGAGAAGAACCGCCTGCTCGAGGGCACTACCTCCCACCTCGACGACAACGCCCTCCACTCCCACATCCACGCTTCCATGGTCGACCCACTGCTCGTCCTCTACGAGGAGGAGAACGTTCGCCTGAACGCCATTGCAGACTTTGGCGTGTGGTTGAAGGAGGTTGAGACGATTGACAAGAAGCGCACCAATGCCGACAAGGACCGCAACACAGCTATTGCAGCGTTCATGGCGACGCAGCAGCGTACCGCAGGCCCCTCTCAATCGAACAAGCACATGCGCGACGTCGATGACACACACCGCGGCTCGAAGAAGGCTCCTCGAAACAACGAGAACGCCAACCTGCACGCTGCGACCTCTTCCTCCGTCGACCCGTTGCTGAAGGCGAAGAAGCTCACCGACGTGGAGCGCGAACTCCTCGACGCCAACCATGGATGCCGCCGCTGCCGCAAAACCCTTCATTTTCCATTTCGCCAACGACAACGTCTGCGACTTCCCTCCGCCTGACGCTCCCAAGGTCATGGAAGCCACCATCGTCACCGCCAAGGCCACTCTCACCGCGGAGCAGCGTGCTAAGCTCGGTAATGCCACCAAGGGCAAGGGCAAGGGCAAGGCTGCTCCTCCCGTCGCATCTACTCTTCCCGCTGTTGCTCTCCGTGCCCCGGCCGTCACCATGGTCATCGCTGATTTCTCCAACGACAACGACGATGTATTCTCTTCTGACTCTGAAAACAGTGACCTCTCCCACCGCGGTGTACGTCCTGTACTGAACCACTGAACACTGACTCTTCCCGCTGTTGCTCTCCGTGCCCCGGCCGTCACCGTGGTCATCGCTGATTTCTCCAATGACAACGACGATGTATTCTCTTCTGACTCTGAAAACAGTGACCTCTCCCACTGCGGTGTACGTCCTGTACTGAACCACTGAACACTGACATTCCTGATGCCGCTTCAGGACACGCTGCGCACACCGAGCCGAGTCCCTCGCAAGCCCACCTATATTTCGACTGTCTAGTCGAGGGCTCACGTAGGAACCTTCCTATTCCCACACGCGGTCTCATTGATAACGGGTCCTTCTTAGTGCTGATCGACGAGGACCTGGTCGAGCATGTCGGATTACAAAAGCACCGTCTCCACGAACCCATTCCCTTCAACTCGGCTTTTACTACTGCAGATACATCTCCTTCTTCACCGCCGTGCGCCACCGAATACGTGAAGCTTCACCTCTTCTCGCACGACCATACATACTCTACAAAACCAGTCCGCGCTCATATCGTACCGAATCTCTGTGCCCCAATCCTTCTCGGGCTGCCGTTCCTGTGGCATCACCACATTACTATTGACCACTACCGACGTACGGTTATTGATGAAATAAAGAATTATGATCTTGTGAACCCAGTCACGCCACCGCAAAAGCCCAAACCAAAGAAGAAACTCAAACATAGTGAAGAGTTTAAGCTGATACAGAAACAACGGAAACTGCTTGCCGAGGAACTCCACACGGCATGTGATGCCCAGCGCGAGAGACTTGACGCCGAGGGCTTGCTGAATGTCAACACCAGCGGTCTTCCGGGTAGCTGAGCGGGTTGTCGAACGAGAGAACCCGCGAAAGCGGATTGTAACAGGCGACCGACGGGTACGGCGAATAGAACGAGTACGAAGACTCTGGGGGAATAGACGATAATAACCTATGGTATATAAGGCAGTCAGGCGAACAGAAAGGGTTCTGATCGTACAGTAAGGGTTAATACGATCAGGGCTTGAAAGTCAATCGGTTTCCAACGATCGGGTTGTAGCGTCTCAGCTCAGACAGCCAGGGGAAAAGAAGGGTCGATAGGGACTGTGTCATGACACTGAACTACGAGCCGTAGTGGTAATATTTAGCCTACAGTACCCTAGGAGCGGCTAGATAGCGATTAGCCTAAAACACTAAATGTTCCTAGCGGCTACCAACTCCTAGAGGCTTTAGGCCAGTGCAGCCCTGCTTGTTTTGGCTGGGCGGGGCTGGGTCTGGGCGGGTCTTTGCCTTATTTGGATGTTGGGAAATATAATATTATTTACCATCAATAGGTGACCACTCCGTTGATCGCCTTCCGCATTTGTTTGTTTGTTTGGTTCTGGGGATGTTGGCCTTAGTGTTGCCACGAGGTCGAGGCAGCTCAGTGCCGAGGCGAGCTGAGGTGAGGTGATGGACTGAAAAAGGCAACTCGGCTCACATCGCCTCGCACCTCATCACCGACCTCATCACGTCGCTGCCGTTTGCGTCCCACCGCCAACCAATCCAGTAGAACACGGCGGTCAGTGATGAGGTGTTGATGAGGTCCGAGGTGAGCCGAGGTGAGTTGCCACATTTGTCACCTCGCGGTGGGCTCGACCTCGGCTCGCGGCAACACTAGCCAACTTGGCCTGTTCGCAACTAGGTAATCATATTATTCAGCTTCCCAATTCGGTTGTTCCGGTGCCCGTGCCATTTTGCATCAATTGCTTCCCAATTGGGTTGCCATTGGTGCGCGCTGGTATTTGGCATTGATCCTTTCCAAACTGGGTTGGCCATGCTCCCGACGCCATTTTGCATCAATTCCTTCCTTATTGGGTTGCCATTGGTTGCCGTCATTATTTCGCATTAATCGTTCCCAGTTCGGTCACCCATGTTATTTGGCATCAAATACTTCCCAATTGGGTTGTCATTCGGTGGCCGACCATTTTTCTCCGCAATGGCGTCCCAATTAGACTCTCATTGGCTGCTGAATACCTTTTGGCGCCAATTCATACCATCTTGGTTGCCATTACAGCAGATGTGACGCCGGTCACACGTTTCTCTGCTTTGCCGCTCGCTGTCGTTCTCGCCAGCCCGCCCATGGATCCGCCTCAAACAACTTCCCACCCTATACCATCAGTGTGCGTCTTTCTTTTCCTCCTCTTCTCTTTCGATTTCTAACCGGGAATCATAGTTATGGTACGAGCCACCCGACGGCCGTGTCCTCTCTCCCCTGGCGGCGCACAGCAGTCTAGCCATCGGCATGGGCACTGAGCACGCAATCGAGTTTTATCTCGAGGAGCATGAGACGGAGAGCTCTGGATTCCTCAAGCTGTTTTTTCGCGACGAAGAGTTTGGATTTGGCGTGGATACGGCGGGACAATTCGCCTGTGGATCCGTTGTATGGCGGTCGGAAGCGAGGAGAGGAAATTGGGGCGGACTCGATAAAGGATGCGGAGGACTGGGACGCGTTGGACGTGTTGGTGACAATGACCCGCTGACGGTGCACGGTCGTTATGGAAGAAATTGTACTTCGTACTCGCTGTAATTCACGATTGTCATAATGTCGCCGTGACTGATAGAACGGATGAGTACCTGCGACCACGCCGCCGGAATCGCTTGACGCCTACATCCGTGCGGATGACCACCATATGTACTTGACGAACGGCATCAGGGACGACTTCCGTATTCCGTGTTAGGTACTCGATATTCGGATACGCGTGGTTATCGAGAATCAAGGGCCTGAAAGAAAAATAAGCACGTTGTTTCCAGTAGCGCGGCCGGGTACAAGCCTGAGGAGAGGCTCGGTTCTAGGGCGAGACGACCGCGACGTTCTTGGAAGTCTTTTATTTACGGCGAAGCCAAAAGATGAAGGTTTGCGTTGTGTCGGAGGATCCTAAGCAATCTTAGTCGAGGCGTAAATGGAGGGCGACAAACTTGATATGCATTCCGCTTCGAGGGTGGGTTCAAGCCGGCGCAGAGACTCGGATATGCATCATTCCCTGGGCTCGCTACGTCGCATGAGCGTTCGAATGTATATCACATACGATGCACAGAATACGCGTCCCGGATGATTCGCGTTCAAGTTGGTCGTTCTGCGCGCATCTTGATACGCAGCTCACTGCCAGTGGTCCGCCTCTACGAAAAGAACACCCTACGGGCTGCAAGCCAGCGACACTAGAAGCTTTGAACTCGACTGCAATTCTCTTGAACTACGTAACACGCACCTTCGACGACACACAGAGAGACCAATTGCAAGAGGTAGCCAACAGGTTGGAGGAACGGGAACGACCAGGTCTTGATGAGTAGCACAAGGACTGGGCAGAGCACTGGGCTCGCTTGTATCGGGTTTGGACTCCCTAATGCGACGGTGGCATAGTCGGGAAGCGGTGGTCCGACATCAGGCGCGTCACACTTGAGACCGACCACCATGTCAATGAACTGGTGTTATGGTCCCGACCCTTGGCTGCGGTGACCGAGGCACTCGTTCTATGCTCTGGTCTGGAGGGAAGGCCGTCGAAGACCCATCGGAAACTCATTCCCGACTCTCCAGGTTGATAGTCGACTTGCCTCATTCTGTCGACGGGCAGAAACAACCTGACCTGCGGTACTTTTACCGGTACGCTCTCGTCGTATCTTCAAGCTCGCAATGGTCTTACGCCTCTCATAGACAGTCCGACTATTTTTGCCGTACACTCGAAGATATCAGAATCTCATGAATTCAGTCGCCATGATGCCCAAAGAACATCTTTCTTCTTGACCACCATGTTCTCATTTGACGACTGGCCCACCGAGCTCATTGCCCTCCTTCCCCGACATCTCGCGACCCGCGACCTGAACGCCCTCGTCCTCTGCAGTCATCGGTTCCATGCGATCTTGCAGCCCGACCTCGAGAATCGTATCGCGCAACACGGTCGTCAAATCATGTTTTGGGCGGCTCACGATCCTTCCCGCACGCCGATTCTTCGCAAGCTACTCTCCCCGCCGCACTCGATAAACCCCAACGACGGCGGTCGATTGTACGACAAGCGCCCACTTCACGTAGCGGCAGAGAAGGGCAATCTTGAAGCCGCCCGACTCCTCCTGGAGGCAGGCGCGAAACCGAGTGAGGATTGGGACCAAGAGAAGTTTCAGCCTCTCCATCTTGCGGTCCAACGCCTAGACTTTGACATGATGTCTCTCCTCCTCGACTATAATGCCAAAGTCGACACGAAATGGGGCTGCGATGGGTCGATCGAGTCGGCGCTCCATTTTGCATCTTCGAAGGGCGATATGCGAATCGTCGACCTACTCCTGGAGAAGGGTGCGAATCTGGAGCGCAGAGGCCATTGGGGTACTGCGCTGGGATTCGCCTTGCATTCGCGGAACTTTGAGTCGGTCCAGCATCTGCTTGAACGAGGTGCAGACGCGACCTGCAACTCACCGCTCTTCATCCTGATGAACGGCGGGCCACCGTTGCCCCACCACGCCCCACTGCTATATCACCTCATATGCCCGCCGCATCCGCCTACTCCAGATCGTGATCTTGACTTTCTGCCCAACGCCAATCCCGCTTTCGAGAAATGGCTCGCGGAACGGAAACTGCAGAAGTGGGCGCCTCTTCCCCTTTCGGAACCCACCAAACAACGAATGGGCCTGCTGATGGCATATGGCGCGAAGAAAGAGCCGGTGCTGCAGCTCGTCGAGCGGCATTTGCTGCCGCTGGCCATGGCGGCGCGGTTTGTTGTGATAGAGGACGGGCAATCTGCAGAGGAGAAACAACAGCGTCAGGAAGACGGGAAGAGGGAGTACTTGGATGTCATAAACGAGATTCTGAGCGAGGCGGAGCATGCCAGCAAACAGGTGGAAGTGGTGTTGAGGAACTGAAAGGTGCGCATTCCCAGTCTTTCTCTTGAATGCACAGTACAGTAATACCAGTGATACGGGTCCCAATCTTCCAATCTTCACGAAGCGTCGCCGTACCCACGTCACATCAGCGCCGTGATCGCTTCTGCCTTGACTCCCGACTCCCATGACGGCGCCATCTCTAACCAGCATCCTCCCTCCCGAACTCATCCTCCTCATTGGAGAAACCCTCCCGCTCTCATCCCTGAACGCCCTTACCCAAACTTGCATTCACCTCCACTCTATCCTCCAAGCCGTCCTCGACGCGTTGCTCACCCCCGAACTTGCAAACGAGATTTTGCTCAAGGCCGCTGGCGAAGGGAAACCCGACCTCGTTCACAAGCTGCTCGCTCCGCCATTCTCGACCGATCCAAATGCATACCCAAAGAACACCTGTACACCATTGCATGCGGCTGCGGACGCTGGCCACACCGCCATCGTGCAACAACTTCTTGACGCGGGCGCCGATGTCGGGTGGTGCTGGGACTCGCAGATGGAGGACGATCTGCAGCCGTTACACTGCGCCGTACTCCGCCAGCATATCGACGCGGCACGTCTGCTCATCCAGGGCGGCGGGGCTGACGTTAATGTGCGATACGGATGCGACTGGTGGTCGTATCCGCTCTGCGACGCTGTCCTCGCGGGCAATGCTGACATGGTCAGACTTTTGCTGGACAACGGCGCAGATCTCGAGCGTCGAGGGGACTACGGGACGGCACTTGGCCACGCTGTTCGTCGGCGGAACCTCTCCGTCATGCGACTGCTATTGGAGGCGGGGGCAGACGCGAATGCCGAGACGTCGCTCAACCCTGGCTGGTTGTGTGGGGGACCGCCTCCGCCGTACAGCGCGACGATGCTGTATTTCGTGCTGGCACTCAAGCACCCGAAGGGAGAGTACAGTCCCGAGCCGATTCCAGAAGAAGGGAGGGAGGAGATTATGGGGTTGTTGATGAAGTATGGTGCGACAAAGGAGGGCGCGATGGTCACTGTTGTGAAGCATTTGAAGGAATTGGCGGAGGCGGAGGGAATAACGGAGGATGAGTTTCTGGTAAAGGTCGACAATATGTTTGTGGCCGTCGTCGACGTGTAGCAGTACAAGGACATTTATGTTTGAGCTGGCTTCTGTGCAGAGATGTAGACGCATTGCCCAAAAAAGAATATATTCGATGCTACAGTCGGTTTCCGGTGAGGAGCATGTGCCCAAATCGGGGCGCGAGTTACCTTTTTGGGATCTTCACACTCTGCCTTCGGCATCTCTGGTACGAGCTCAGTCGCTACCAGCCAACCCTCCATCCGTTTAAAAGCTCCCTCGGCCTCTTCTTGAGGTCTACCGAGAGACGCCGGTCCAGCGCCTTAAATGCGGTGATAGAGATTGTGACCAGCTATTCAAAGCTTCTTTGCTCCCCAATGGTTGCCAGCAAGCAGTTTACCAAGGACGAGGTCGCAAAGCACAACAAGCAAGGAGACTTGGTGCGTCCCAAGCCCTTTCTTTGCGCTCCGCTCACAGCGTATCCCAGTGGGTGGTCATTGACGCGAGGGTCTTCGATGTGTCCAAGTTCGCGGCGATGCATCCTGGCGGGCTGAGCGTCCTACTCGACGAGGAGATTGGTGAGTGACTGTAGTCCCAGACTCTCCTTCTCTCTAATAACCTCCCGAATGACCAGCTGGACAAGACGCGACCGAGGCGTTCTTCGGCCTCCACCGCCAAGAAGTGCTTCTCCGACCCCAATACGCACGGCTCCAAATCGGCACCATCGTTGGAGAGACCCCCCAGATTGTTCCCCGTGCCGCCGGTGCTCTTAGTACGGTGCCCTACGCCGAGCCGACGTGGCTCACCAAGGGATACCACTCTCCGTATTTCACGGACAAGCATCGCACATTCCAGGCCGCTGTGAGGAAGCTCCTTGAAGAGGTCGTCCTTCCAGATGCGCAAGCTAGGGAGGAGGACGGCAAGCCCGTGTCCCAGGCCGTGTGGGACAAACTTGCGGAGGTGAGTTTCGAGCTTGCTTGGAGAACTCGACGGTAACGAATTACAGGCGAATGTCCTCGCAATGCGGCTTGGTCAAGGCCCGCACCTTGCAGGGAGGAAGCTCCTGGGAGGCATTATCGAGCCCGAAGAGGTGTGTTTTTATGACACTAGAAAGGAAGGTGCTAACTCCATGCCAAGTACAACCCTCTGTATAGCTTGATTCTTGCTCAAGAATTCTCTCGATTCAACTCACGGTACGATTCTGCTCTGCCAGAACCCTTGTAGCGCTAATATTTTCTCATAGTGGTTATGCTGACGGCGGTATGCACCAGACCCTTGTATTCTCCGAGACTGGATGCTCATTTCGACTCTCCAGGCAACGGTAGTCTCATTGGACTTCCTCCAATCTTGAAATACGCCAAACCGGCGCTTCGCGACAAGATCTCGAACGAGTTCTTTGACGGCAAGAAGTTCGTCAGTCTCGCGATCTCAGAGGCTTTCGCCGGGTCAGACGTCTGTGCGTATGCTGTGTTTGTGTGACCCGCTGCGTAGACTGACGGCTCTCCCCAGCTGGCATCAAGACGTTCGCGAAACGCACCGATGCGGGGTGGGTCGTTACTGGTACCAAGGCACGTTCCTCGTTCTTCCCTCAAGTCTCTACTCATGATTCAAGTAGAAATGGATCACGGGAGGAATGATTGCAACCTACTTCACCGTCGGGTGCCGCACGGAGAAGGGCATGGTCGTGCTCGTCATTGAGCGCGGGCCAGGTCTCGAGACGAAGCCAATCAAGACGGCTTATAGTTCGTCAGCGGGGACGGCATTCGTGACCTTCGACAATGTCCTCGTTCCGTTTGAGAACCAACTCAGCGAGGACGGCAAAGGGGGGCTCCATGTTATTCTGGCGTACGTCCATTTTCCTCCTGGTCTCCATTTGCTGAAGTAAGTTGTGCGGACAGAAACTTTAACGATGAGCGGTACGCCGTCCGTCCTGTATTCATTTCTATGCTCACGAACGGTGTAGATGGGGTATGGCCGCGGCAGCCATCGCCTCCCACAGAGTGATCGTCGAGGAATGTCTCAAGTACGTTTTATTTCGCGAGCCCATAGTAATACTTCTCTGACGGTTCCCCAAGATGGGTCACCCAACGCAAAGTGTTCGGCAAGCCGTTGGTCTCTCAAGCCGTTATTCGTGCCAAGCTCGCAGGTGTGTAGCACGCACGTCAAGAGACTCGGGCTGATGTGGATTTGGCAGCGATGATCTCGAGGGTGGAGAGTGCGCAGGCGTGGATTGAGTCGATTACGTGGCAGGTGACTTTTCGAGCCTCCCTGCCCTCTCTCCCGACGTACGTGCTGACGGAATAATTCTGTAGATGGTTCATATGAACCACCAACAGCAAGCTGTTTTGCTAGCTGGGTGCGTTTCGCCGTCTCCCAATCCCATCTTTTTGCTGATCCCCGGGCAAGGCAAATCGCTTTGATGAAGAGCTACGCGACCAAAACCGCGCAGGAAACCGCTGAGGACGCCGTCCAGGTCCGCTTTCCCCCATTCCCTTACCTCGTCCACTCACCAGCCCCACGAACGCACTTTAGATCTTCGGCGGACGCGGAATCACCCGCACGGGCATGGGCAAGCACATTGAGCATTTCCATCGCACGGTCGTATTCGACGCTGTTCTGGGAGGCAGTACGTCATATTTTTTCTGGGTTGGTTATGGGTTATTGATTGATTCGCAGCTGAGGACGTGTTGGACGACCTGGGTGTGAGGCAGGCGTTGAGGACGATGCCGAAGAATGCGAGGTTGTGAGAAAGCTGCGGGATCGTATATTGAATTTTGAAGTAACGCCGATGTCGAATCGTTTTATGCTCGTGGTGAATCCTTAGGATGTTGTGTGTACCGTAGGATGGCGCAACGGAGAGCCGTCCAGGGGGCATGTACCCGGTGAGGGGTTTGCCAGTACAACGAGATTGTAATTGTATTGCCGAATATGCAGCGGGGTCCAAGTGAAGCTGGAAGGGTCCAATTTCTGCATTCCCTGTCAGCTCGACAGGGATTTACACACTGCATGAGTTATATGGCGCTGGGAGCGGTCAGAAATCTCGGAGCGCAACTTGAAAATAACGCTCAGGTGATGTGATTTTTTTTCTGACCGCTTCCACCAGGTATGCGCCTCGTTCATCCCATCTATCGAGGCTCTATCTCCAGATACAGGCTCCCGGTGGCCTCTCTTGACTCTCTTGGCTCTTCCAGGGGCACCTCAATTGGTCCTAGGGAGAATGAAACAGGTACTCGACTCGGAAACTTAAATGCAAGCGACATTGACTCCTGGAAGCAACACTCCTGCTCCTGTGTCGCCTCACTATAAAAGCTATAACCTGGCAAGGATATAGCCAGAGTTGTCTCTTTGGTGCTTCCTTTCCTGCCTGCTCCAAAATATTGGTTTATCTAAGAAGCCATGATGTCCTCGCTCCAAGACCAGCGCGACCAGCTTACCGACATAGGCCATTCGATGACTTCACTCGAAGTCCAGCTCGCTTCATTCCGCTCGGAGCAGTCAACGCTCCTCGACGGCCTTTCCAAGGTCGTCTACCCCATCCTCGACATCCCTCGCGAAATCACCTCCGAAATCTTCCTCCACACGATGTCCGACGTTTTCGTCAATCCTACAGCGGGTTTGAAGAGAAGACATCCGCATCAGCTCTTTCCGCTCCAGTTGACACAAGTCTGTAAAAACTGGCGCGAGTGCGCCATCGCTACGCGGGCGATTTGGAGTACATTCACGCTCTCCTGCTCTAGCGTCCGCTCGCCAGTCAAGTTGCTCGACTGCTGGATGTCTCGCACCGGCCAACGTCCGCTCGATCTATTCATTGACCTCGGCAACGCGGACGGAGATATGGCAATGGCCGAAGAAATACTCCCAGTCATTTTCCCCTCTGCGCACCGATGGCGACGTCTTCACCTGCTAGGCAGTGGAACGACAACCTGGGTGGATTTTCTCCGACCCTTCGCAAGCCTGCGACGTCCCCTCCTGCTGCTCGAAGACCTCAAGATAGAGGGGTTCCGAGCGCCATATGTCAAGCCTACGGGTCGGCGCCACTCTCCATTCGCCTATGTGCCACGCCTGCGGGAGCTCACGATTGACCTGCTCAGTGCCACCCTCGCCCTTCGACTTCCCTGGCGCCAGCTGACCACGCTCGACGTATCTGGATACTCCCTCGGCCCATCGAAGATGGTCGATCTCTGGATCAACCTCGAGTCGCTGACATTGCGGCTGCAGCTCGAGGGTGGGGATCCCAATGACTGGTACGCGCGGCCACCTGTTGCGCTTCCCCGTTTGCACACGCTTCGCTGCATCGGGAAAGCCTCCACCGAGTTTCTCGACGCGCTCACTCTTCCCGCGCTCACGAGTCTGACACTATCCAAAGTCGACGACGCGTTCCGGGTCCAGCGGGTCCTCTCTTGCATCACGCGCTCTGGATGCGGGAAGACGCTCTGCACCCTCGAACTCGACCGCATTGGCCCTGTCGCAGCAGGCGCCTATATCGCAGCCCTCCCTGCCGTCCAACACCTCAAGCTGGTGCAGAACTGCTGGCATCTTCCCCATGGCAGTCCAGGGGCAACCGCGGTAGAGTCGCATCGCAATCGTCTCTTCGCGTATCTGGCGTCCGGACGGTGGCTTCCAGCACTGGAGAAACTCACGCTGGAGCGTTGGCCCGGTGCCGCCCACCAGCAGGATTTGGAGTATTTCGTCAGCATCCTCAAGCAGCGGAGAACGCAACCCGGCGCGAAGCTCTGCGAGTTCTCTTTGAGTATTGCGGAGGATGGTTTGGGCAAGGTTTTGCATCATCTGGACGGGCTGGTGGCGAGCGGGTTGAAGGTCGATGTGAATGGAGCAGTGAAGTATCGATAGACGGCGACGGCTCTTCTAGTAATCCAGCTAATCATGTCAAATAAACGTTATGTATAGAGCCGACACTGGTAACAAGAAAATTGCACTAATCTGTAAAAGGGCTCAGTATTGGCAAGAAAGACTTGAGAATAAGTACGCACCTCACTTCCTCAAAACCACCTCCACCTGTTTGCTGGCATGCTCCGCCTCGCTCAGAATCTCGTTTATGACATCCAAGTACTCCCTCTTCCCGGCTTCTTGGCACCGTTGTTTCTCCTCCTCGGATTGCCCTTCCTCGACCACAATAAATCGGGCCGCCATGGCTAGCGGCAGCAAATGCCGCTCGACGAGCTGTAGCACCGGCTCTTTCTTCGCCCCATACGCCATCAGCAGACCCATTTGTTGTTTCGTGTATTCGGCAAGCGGGAGAGGTGCCCACTTTGGCGGTATCATCTTTTCCACTTTCTTCTCTTCTGTGGCCCGTCGACGACGATAACGCTCTGGAGTGGGCGGATGCGGCGGGCATATGAGGTGATATAGCAGTGGGGCATGATGGGGCAACGCTGGTCTGCCTAACATCAAGATAAAAAGCGGTGAGTCGCAGGTCGCGTCTGCGCCTCGTTCAAGCAGATGCTGGACCGACTCAAAGTTTCGCAAACTCAAGGCGAATCCCAGCGCAGTACCCCAATGGCCGCTGCGCTCTAGATCCGCACCCTTCTCCAGGAGTAGGTCGACGATTCGCATATCGCCCTTCGAAGATGCAAAATGGAGCGCCGACTCGCCCAACCCATCGCAGCCCCATTTCGTGTCGACTTTGGCATTATAGTCGAGGAGGAGAGACATCATGTCAAAGTCTAGGCGTTGAACCGCAAGATGGAGAGGCTGAAACTCCTCTTGGTCCCAATCCTCGCTCGGTTTCGCGCCTGCCTCTAGGAGCAGTCGGACGGCTTCAAGATTGCCCTTCTCTGCCGCTACGTGAAGCGGGCGCTTGTCAATAGGACGGCCGTCGTTGGGGTTTATCGAGTGCGGCGGGGAGAGGAGCTTGCGAAGGGTTGGCGTGCGGGAAGGATCGTGAGCCGCCCAAAACATGATTTGAGCACCATGTCGCGCGATACGGTTCCGAGGTCGGGCTGCAAGATCGTATGGAACCGATGGCTGCAGAGGACGAGGGCGTTCAGGTCGCGGGTCGCGAGATGGTGGGGGAGGAGGGCAATGAGCTCGGTGGGCCAGTCGTCGAATGAGCACATGGTGGTCAAGAAGAAAGATGCTCTTCGACATCATGGCGACTCAATTCATGAGATTCGTGTATGGTCGCGTACAAGACTTCGTTCTGGAAGATATTAGTGCATTCAACAGCTTGAGAATACGACAGCGTACGTGTTTCACATCCACGCAATACTGACCAGACGCCGGTCGGGGAGCTTTCGCTGGGAAGAGCAATCTACCGCAACTCAGGATACTTGACGCCCTGAAGTTGTTCCGGTTCTTCACGATATAGAAAGCGGAAGAGCTATGGAATAAGTAAAGATACGGTCGTTTGAGAACGCGCTGAGTGGGCGACATGGTGGCCCCTGGCACTGGCATGATCTCCTCTGCCACGACTGCTTCGCCTTGCATTATTACAAGCTCTCAACTGGCGCCATGGCCACTTTCCCCTCCGCAGTAGACCCATAGATCTCGCATTAGCAATCAAATCGAATCCACTCAGACGAGCGAGAACAATCCTACGTCTAGCCCAGCCGCTCCATGACCTGCCAAATCGTAGCCTCCGCCTGCTTCAGTACCCAGCAAGTCCTTCTCCGTGCACTCATAATTCCCCGCAACCACCACCACATCTGCAAGAACTCCCCACATGAGCAGAAGAAGCGACACAGCGGTTCCCCGCTCGACACAATCGTATCGAGATTTAGGCCGTTGTCGACGAGTGTCACGACTAGGGGCCAGCCTAGCGGCTGCCTCAGACCTTGCTTTGGGAGCCTTGACCGATTTTCACCGGCATATGCGTAGAGCTGGGTTGACGTTACATTCGCATACAGACGATCTTTACAGGTAATGTACCAGACCTCTGTTCCTTTCAATTGTCGAAATACTATTCACTCGAGCTCGACCCCGATCCATCCAACTCATCACAATCCCCATCGTCTTCTCCGTTTTCCAAAGACGTGCTGTACCGTGCTGTGAACGGATATTTCCGCTTTTCACCTCGTGAACGCGATAGGTCCTTGTACGCGTCGCCATAGTAAAATCGACAGGCGTCTCTCACGTGAAGCACCCAACTCTGAAAGCGGTGTTTAACCAGTATTCGGAACTAAACAAAGAGTGGACGCACGCTGCGCCACGACGAGCCGGTACCCGCTTCAACCATCAGTACGCTGTCCTCTCTGACAAGATTCACCGCGCATCTCAAGTGTGAACCGGGCGAATAACACGGACTGTACTTCGACCCGAACCCTAAACCGGGCATATTGTTACACTCTAACTGGGTCTGCCATCAAGTTAGTATGTGTGTCAACCAGCGTGCCGTACGTACAGGTTCTACGATGCGGTCCAGGCGTAGTCGGAGTACCGTATCTTCGGGCTTATCGCCGAGAGACGCGCACAACTCGAAATCGAGTACCTGCTACACGAATTTTTCAGCGAGATCCAAAGCATTCCGCACTGCCAACTCACTTTATTCTTCGGCGTCGAAGCATCGACCACAGATTGGACGAAGCGAGCGAACGACACAAAGGACGGTACCAGGGCTACAATATCAGGCGCACGTAGCAGCAGATGCTCCTTGGTCACCGTCAGAGTTGCAAACGCTGAAATTGACTTGAAAGCTGCTCACGACACCCGTACATGGATTAGTCAACTTTGCGACAACTTTCCCAAAGACGAACAACTTGGCGACCGGACCGTTCTTCTCCGCTCTGGCCCAGCGAGTTTGGGTGTTGGATTTGAGAGTAGTGACGTCGTATTCGTCAAAGTTAAGCGACACAGGCGTGCGGAACAGGAATTCGTCCATCGATATCAGGAAACCAGAATTCGTCGGTACGATAGGGCGAGCTGCTCCCCTTTTAATCCGTCCAGGCCAGCAGACAATCATCAGGACGTCGTGACCAGCCACCGGAAGACCAAGCACCGTGTGATCAGGCATGCCAGTACATTCGTCGCAAGACTCAAGCAAGACGTAAACATCGGAAACATTGCGGAAACAACGAGTGCCAGTGGGATGCAGCCTAAAACAACCGACGGACCGACGAACACGTACGCATCTTACCGAGAGAAGATACGCAGGTGGTGAATGGAGGTAGATGGTGAGTGGAGGGAATGACTTAATACACGTGATACATTACGACCCGTTATTCTAGCGCCATCTCATGTCAGGAGGACTAGTCAACCCAGACACTCACACACAAAATCAACCCTGACACAAAATTGTAACACAGACACAAAACACTTGCAAGTCAGACACAATGGCCCCGTGGGCTCTTCGGCGCAATGGGGATCCTTCTGCGGAGACCCCTGCAGAAGATCCCCATTGGCGCAGAATACAATTTTCTACGTACACACTATGTTATGTTATGTTATTGCGGCCATGTGGTCCCACGCGGGAAGCGACCGAACTCAAACTCCAAATGACAGCGAATTATAACCACGCACAGTTACCTCTACTGTCACCCAGAAGAAAGAGTTTACAAAAACCTGTAAAAAGAACCTAAAAACGATAGAGTCCGACTCGGAGTCCAGCCCGAACAAAGTGCTCCTCCTCCTGTACAACGCGTCATCTAAAACGGAACGTCCACTCGTCATCGGCAACAAGTAGTTCCAGTGGTTGCGCTTCCATCACATCGGATTCCGGAAAGGCACACAGAGTGAAGACGACGACTCGGCAACGCGCGCAGCAACAGGTGGAAAGGTGGATGGAGAGATATGCAGCGTCAAAAACAGTAACGGCTCCGGGGTGTTGTCGGTGGATCAAAAGAGGGAGCTGCGGAGGTGCCTTGGAGAATTCCACTGGACGCCTGGACAACATCGGGGGCGTTGTCAGTGCAGGAAAGAAGCAGGCTGCAGAAATGAAAGCCAGAGCATGGAGGCGCTGCCGATGGCGGAGCGCAGACGCGAAGTCAAAGTGAGATACGGCTCACGATGGAGGCCGAGCACGAATACCGTGCGTAAATGGATTCTGCAGGCAACAGCGAATGCCCTCACAATAACCATCGCGAGGCATTGGATGTAGGGAGATGAGGACCCGGTGTCGAGCTGCCACCGTTCATGCACGTGGTCGATGGGGGGAAGGGAAGGGGCGCAGAACACCTGACGCGCCGAGTTGCGCCGAGTGAAGCAAGAGTGAAGTCGATGTAAGACATTTGCTCGTCACAATAACGAAGCATCAAAGAGCCGCGCACAAACACAGGCGGAAAGCAAGGGACAGTGAGATGCCGTCGAAACAATGTGCAAGGCAGGGCGTTGTCGGAAGGTGCGAAGGCGAGCCGGCGCATTACGCCGAATGAAGTCGACATGACGAAGGTCCGTGCACGAACACGTGCGGAAAGTGGAGACGGTGAGACATGGAGACAATAGCGAGTGGACGGTGTTGTCGACGGCGGGAGGAAGAGGGCCAGACCACCCGTAATGCGCAGAGGAGCGAGCAAAGGACTTTCTTGAAACCGATGTGCTCGAAAAGGCGGCTTGCCAACCACAACCACCGCATCAAAACCCCGGCATCCCAGTGAACCAGCAAGACTCTGTAGCGCGTCAGTTCAACAACAGCGGATGATACGTACCGTGATGACCACCATCCCAGTGGCCCTACTAACTTCCGTCCATTCATTCAGAGTCCAGAGGTCGCGTAGAAAGGAAGACTGTCGTTGTGGGCGTTCATGAACTCATTCAACACTGGCTAGAGACTTGGATGGATAAATGTACGTAGAAATGGGCATCAACCAACTGCATTAAAAAACCTTCCTGAGGAAACCTCTTTGAGGAAAAAACTCAGGCAAGGAAAAAGCATGAAGGTTTAGCAAATGAAATATAAGTAAAAAGGGAGTGGAGGGTGGGCCAAAAAAGAATGCTTCCTGCGCTGAGCAGGAGCGAGCAGACAGAGGCAGGGCGGAGTCGACATGAGAGTCGAGAACAAGACTCGACTGTCGATCATCGACTCCACTCAACCACAAACACTGCTCTCTGTCTCACTCGTGCCTCGATCAACCGAGAGCGTCAACAAGTCAGACACAATGTCACAGGGTCACTCACACCTTCTGACATCTTCATCAAACCCATCAGAGTAGCCGAAGTCTGCCGACCTGTCCCAATTTTTTTTCTATGTACCAACCCTAAACCCTAACTGAACCTAACACTAACCAACTAACACTAACCAAACACTGACTAGGCCTCTCCCACATTTTTTTCCCCACGTACCTTCCCAACCCTAACCGAACCCTAACCGCTAACCACTAACCTACTAACCCTAACCAGCTAAGCCCTAACTAGGCCGCTGCGCGGCATTGAAACACCCTAACCTAACTAACCTAACCTGTGATGGCCTCCGGCAGATCCATCGCTGCCATCACACCTGCCGTCAGAAGCCGCCATCAAAGGTGTCGGACTTGTGCAAACTCAGCGATCATGTTCACAATGTGTCAGAATTGATTTTATTTGTGAGTGTCAGACTTGAAAGGTCCCGTCATGTCAGCCTGACGCATAGAAACTGCTTTTAGTCTGCTTGGCAGCGAGACTGCGGATCGTGTGCAGTCTTGGTGACTGGCGCCGAGCTGTCCGGTAGCATCTGGTAATGGTAGTGGCATCCAGCACCCAAGTCTGTTCAATTTCCGATTCAACGCTGACATAGGCGATGCGTGCGCAACCTTACCTTGATTGTGCCTTCAGACTGTTCACGTTCGCCATCACACAAGACCGCGCTCAACGTGGCCGTACACGTGAGTATACCGCCTTCCGCCAATATAGGCTTGGTTCCTCCTTCGACCGGCAGCCATGGGATTCCTGCGTGGAGACGATGCATCTAGAACGATCGGCAAGCCATGTCACAATACAAGAACGACTTACCTTCAACGTGTTGTGGTTGCACTGCACAAACACCCGAGTATTGTCGCTGTTTTCTGCTATCTCGACCCAACCGCGTCGTTGTTGGGCGATCTTCACGTTACATCAATTGTTCACAATCAAAATATAATACCCAAGACGTCGTACCGGTCCGTGGGTGTCCGTTATCTTCGCCAAATTGACCGCGGCAATCTGGAACAGTCTCTTTACCCCTAGCGATCCACGGACAGGCGGGCCAAGCGCGAGGACAACCTTGGCGCTGTCAGAACATGCGGGTCCGGCCACAAAGAAGTCATACGTTGTCCCCATCTTTGAAGACCGAAACACACTGGCCCGTGATCATAGTAGTGCTATGCTTGTCCAAGCCGCCCACCTGGGCGAGCAGAGGAACCGTATGTTCGTCTTCGCAGCTGGTCGCCTGAATATCAAGCCGGAGCTGATCCATCTTGAGAGGGGACGCGAACAAAAACAGGTCAGGCAGCTCCGGAAAAGCAGGGCCGACCGCGAGCGAGGACGTTTTCTTGGGAGGCATGAGTCGAGACTGCCAGTTGTCAGTCCATTTAAACCCTCAATGAAATGCAGCGCGGCAACGACGTCAATCGTCTTCATTATTGAACGTGACCGAGCACGCTATTACGGTACTCAACAGATCAGAGTTGGGTGAGCATATTACTACATCGCGAAGATAACAAACTCAGAGCAGATACTTACTACCAAAGCTAGCCTGCCCTGTTTCAGTCGCTTCCCGCCGTCAAGTCAACCACCACCCTGTCCGTCGCGGTTTCCTCTTGGGACCCGGCAGTCAGGTCCACAAACTGACGATCTGCCGGTTGAGGCTGGCCGCTATGCCGTCTGTAGCACCTGTTCACTGCAGACGACTTCAGTTTGAAGCTCTGATACAATGATGGCGTCAGTAAGGTGAACGACCACAAGTGAACCGTCACTCACGCTGACAATCGGATACAGGTTACCTTCGTCGGTCATAGAAACGCTGTTAACGACGGCTACAAGGGCCACGTTGCAGCGCAACAGCGCCCCCTCGCACAATACATCCGCGCCTTCGCGGACCACAGGCACCCAAGGCACGCTATCGTATCTTATTCGTTCCTGAGTGCATTAGCCGTTGTAGATAGCTGGAACGTGAACCATACCAGGAAAGTTAACTCATCGCACTCCACGTAAATGTGAGCAGACCGGGAAGACGTTTTTGGGAGAGACCACAGATTCTCCCGCTGTAGCTTGAGACGTTCGCAGTCAGCAACGCATCGCTAGCAGGTAAACTCTGCTCACCGGAGTGGACCGGTTCCTCGTCGCTATCTTGTCCAACGCGCTCGCTACGTCCTCGAAGGTGCGGCGCATGCGTCCGGAAGCGTTGCTGGGAGCACGCAACGTTAATGTAGTCTACAGGCGGTAAGTCCACGCAGTGTGTATAGAGACCTGATCGTACCACGGTTCCAGTTGACTCCATCAACACACACTCGCCCGTGACGATGGCGACGCAGTCTGCCGGGGGAAAGAAGTTGATATTGACCAGGGGAATAAATGGTTTGTCCATGGGCTCCCCCAGAGGGGGCAAGTTGAGCTCAACCCCCTTCCATCCCAGATTGAAGAAGAAGATGGTAGGCAATGTACGAGGACGAGGCGCACTAGAGTTAACGTGATCGTCTGAGTCATCCGCACCCTGCGAGGCCAATACACCAGATGACGCGAGACTCCAACCATGACTGGCGGCAGAACCGTACATCACTCCCGAGGGCACGTTAATCGCGTCTGACGGTTGGATACGGCGCCTAGAGCAGAGGGGATGCGGTTCGACCATGGTAATGGAAACCGCGGAGCCAAAGTCGATCCTGTGAGCGTATTTAAACTACCTGAGGTAACGTCAATAACGTTGAGGGACAGATATCCTTACAGGTCACGTTACCGATCACATGTTCGTGAATTCGAGTCTTCCTCGCTTACAATCTCCAATGTATGAAACGCACGGAAAGCACTTCCATGTCGCTGGTGATGCAAGCGTCCATTCTATATGCGTATAAACAAATGAAACAAGTACGAGAATAGACACGTCGCACTGATATGCATTCAAGTCTCCCGCTGGGACGATGCATGCCAGATATGCAGCAAGAAAAGAATAAACTGGAAGCAGAGACTAACTGTCCCTTTAACCGGACGCGAACGAACGCATGCTACGTGTCGAACAAATCTTTGCCGCAGGCCCAACACATTGGCAACGCTGAAGCAGTGATCAGTCATGCACCAATACACGGCGCGCTAAAAAGGAGCCGACATGCGCACGTTTTTGCTCCGCGTTAGCTGAACCAGCATGTTCGACTCGATGTACGTGACCGTCCAGCTAAAACAAAGTGAGAAGACGCTCGTGAAATACACCAGCAACGTACCTCTGGATACAGGGCATAATGCGACGAAGGAAGATAGACGCCGTGGACATGATATCTGCGCTCCTGATGCGTTTCCGGTTCCGGCGTGCTCGTAGGCGTGGTCCGGTCGAACACAGTCATCCATGCGGGTAGGACGAGGGCTGCGAGATCCTCGGAGAAATTTATAAGACTGCGCACTGGGAGTTGACGCCTGAGCTAGCGTCGAGAACGAAAATAAAAAGCAAAAGACACACCTGCAGCTACGGGCGTCCTTCTGAGAGCCACCAGCCTCGCCTTGACCTGACTGGTTTTAACCGGCGTGCCGCACCGCGTGCTAACCATATGCGCAACGAACGCATTGCGCCGCACGGTTCTCGACCGTTTGCTGCGTGCTCGCGTCGAGTCGGACTCAGTCTCGTGGTACCATACGAGGCCTAATGGTAAGGTCGACCTCCGGCGTCAGCTGGAGAAAGGACTGGAGACAGTACGCTACTACCTTGAAGCAGGGTGACATCCCTGCGAAGTGTTAGAGCATGCCACACACGATAAAGCGTAGCGACCTACATGGACACCGTCCACCGCTCGTTCCCCTGCGGACCCTTCACGAGTCTCTTGAGCGACCGCAGAGTTGCTTGCAGGATTTCGGGGTCCTGCTCGAGAGTCAATGATGCTATAGCAAGATAACGAGGGTCATACAGTTTCGTCGCATACAGTCGGCAATGGTGCGTCGGCGGCGGGTACCGTTACTTGGAAACCATCCGACCAGCGAGAGGAATACATCCTCGTTCGACCACTTGTGATGGTATGTGCGATGCAAACAGGCAGCCAGTAAACTGCTGCGTGGAAAACAAGCAGAAGCCAGCGAGACCCTGTGAGGGGAATGACAAGTGAGTATGACAAAGCATTTGCACGGGGTTTACAAATAAACAACGACAAACAGACAAAAGCCCTCTCGCAAAGAGGCTCCTACTATAGTGTAATATTATTTGACGAGTGAGGGTATGATTATTACATTCTGTCTTATATATGGTAAGTAAAATTGTTCGTCTCGTCAGCTGTAGTAACTAACCCACTCGTCAAAAATATTCCGATCGGGGGGGTCATCTAGGCCTTCACCGTTGTCTGGCACCACTTCCGACCACAGATAGTGCGTGAGGCGTGGACAACCGACCTTGTAAGATTCGGTTGCACGCTGCAGCCGGCACACGTAGAGCCCCTTAAGCACCCAGAGCTGGAAACCGTCAGCTCGCCCACAGGAGTGCAAAAATAAAATAAAGTAAAACCTACGTACCATGGAGTATATCTCCCGCCTGCTGTATAGGGGACCCAGCCGCTTGTCAATACGAAGCAAATTCGCAGTACAAACTAGAACGCTTCCTATTACCAGCGTGGGCACTCGAGCGACGGCTTCGTCCAGCCAGATTTCTTTACTTGTGCTCGCATAGTGAGTCTATCACAATTGAACGAGTGAGAGGGTTGATGGTAAAGCAACGAACACGCTTACATAGTACGTTTTATTGCAGACATGCAAGTATATCAGTGCCGATCCGCGGGAGCTCTTTGCCGATGTCCAAAGCCCCAAATACTTCGAAGGCTGAGTCGCCAATTAGAGGTACGTCCTCTCCCAGACATGCGTAACGAGCCTCACCAGATCAGAGCTTCCCAGTTTCGCCACCAGGGCATCTAGATATTGAACGGTGCGATCGAAACCTTCAGACCCTGATCCGGTACACGGTGCCTCAAGGACGAGATACTGAACGCGGTTAAGTTACTAATAGGCTGACAATGAAGCGGGCGCTGACCTTCTCTTCTGGCGTTCCTACAACGCCGACGAGTCTCGCTGTGAACATGATCTTACATCCCGAGCCGTTGACCGCGTCGACCAAGGGCCTTGCGGAACCCAGCGGTAAACTTGTGTCAACGGGTATGGCCTTCTCCCTGAACTCGACATCAGTGGCCGACGGCAAGCAGTAGAACATGAGGCGCGACGAGCGAAAGGACCCTCGGTGTTATATGGGCAGCGCGGAGGAAATACAACGCGTCATTCAGCCTCGCTAACAGAGTACGCGCGTCGACATCGGCACCAGCTACGTCGACTAATCGTAGAATTTAAAGCAATGACAAACAGACGCTGTACGTTAAACGCAAGCGACGCTTGTATCCGCATCGGTCGGGCTTCGCTCCTGTACGGTGCCAAGGGGGTTGATCAGTATGATCTTGACACGGTCTGAAAGAAATCACGTACGCGTGTCTCAAGTAGGTCTTCTAGGCTACGCGATTGCATGTAGGCAGAGAAACGCGAACAGGTAACGCGATGCGCTCCAGATGGGGTATTCAACTGATTAAGTCGGCACATGTATCTGGCCCTCATGACCCATTCCTGAAAAAAAAAAAAACGATAAGAACAACGTACAGATTCGAATGACATTACACGTAACGGAGACAAACACATTAGAATGCGGTTCCTGAATCTTTGCCCGCGAGTCGACTCGCAACAGATTAGCACAACAAAACGCAATACTGCCTGACTCCGACCCGTTGTGTACTGGCAGTGGTAAATCACTGCTGATGTACGAATGAATGCTCTTGATCGGACGTATTTTCAGATCCACGAAGACTCGCTTCCCTGTACGACACACACCTCGACAGTACCTGGGTCATGCCGAAAGTGCACCAAAGGAGGACAGAACTCGGAACATGGCGAAACACAGTAAGTGGAGCCTCTAGCCGGCTGCACAACGTCAGCGACAAGGTAGCTACACCAGGTAAAAACCTACCCTCTCAGCAGATTCAGCCTCACCGACAACGGCGAGCACGGCTTCGACGAACGAATCAAACTCGCATTCAGGAATTCCTGGAGAGGGAGAGCGGCCAGTATACTCCTGAGAAACATATGAGTACTGCCGCGGACGCGGAGAACATGAAACAGTACTTACGACGACTCCATCGCCGACCACGGTCTCCGACGTTATGCTGCAAGTAAAAACGAAATCATATGGTCGACCATTCGTCGAGTTCAGCACGTATCGACCATCGCAGGAGGCCCATTCAGCATCGTGTTCGACCGGATACGAGTCTTGCGAAAGCACAGCAATCTGAGGTTCAGCGGTGCCGAAAAGCATACTGCCTGGGTAATAACATGTTCGCTTTTAAAGGAACACATGCGGAACTAACATCAAGCGTCGCGACGCATCGCTGGATTTTCAGGGTATCGATAATCGTGCGTGTCCCGTGGATTGAAGGTCCTTCGTCGCGACTAACGGAGAAACATGGACGACTACGGCACGGTAAATGTGACACCATACGTGATCATCCAGCTGCGAATACATGAATTGAACGGAGAAAAACGGAAGTTACACGTACATACGCGTCGAGGCTATCAAAACATTTATTCTGCTCACTTCGCATCTCCATGAGAAACCACGGACCACCCATCCGAGCCCCGAAGGGAATCCGTATCATCCTGCTCAAACAGATCCACCAGGCTGTCAGTAGTCGGATCCGAAATCCACAAAGAATCGCGGTCAAAGGCGACAAGGGAAGACGCGAAGTCCGCACGCTCTAGACGGCGGCAATTCAAGACCCAGTGCTGCCCACGAATAAACGAATGAAGGAACGAGCGTGATCCCTGCCACAAACTTACCGTGCTGTAAGCCCGTAAGGCGCCCGTACTGACGATATTTCCGACGCGTTGCAGCAAGACGCGGCAGCGGTAAACTGCACCGATATCGACGTTATCGATGCGGATCAACGAGTGCGGCAAAGAAACGTATATCCAAGCAGGCGAGTGTGGAGAACCAGGCTTGCACCACCTGCGTTCCGAACGGGTGGGCTAAGGTTTGGTCAGCAAGCGGGACGCCTAGCAGAGGCGAGCCGCATACATAGTAGTCCGGTTTCGTAGAGCATGCCAAATTATCCAGGCAGTCAGCGTATTGACCGAACAGGGTTTCCACAAGGACGTCGGACGATGGCGCACATAAAACCATGTACTGAAACCATGTTAAATCAGGCATAAATTCAAATTAACAAGGCGATACTCACAGGCGGATGTCCTGCTTCACACAGCACGTCCAGAAGTTTTCCAGTAATCTCGAGGGAAACGTTCCTGCACGAGAGCCGGTGCACGAACACGAAGGTCTCGCTGCCATACTCGCTCGTCGAGGGTTCGCTCCTTGTGAGAGCAAGCGTGCCCCATCCGGCACGAAGAGCCGGTTCAAACATGGAGGCAGACGTCCAGATCGCCCGTATACTTATACAATGAAGATAGGACCCGCGCAAGCGGTAGTGATCGACGACAGAGAACTCCAAAGAGATCTAGCGATGACCGTACAGTGCCGTACCGTACAACACAGTAGCGCACGGCAGAGTGTCGTGGCCGTCAGGAGTAAGCGACTGATGATTTCACGAACCGGATACGTAAAATTTACGGATCATTATAAGGCTGTGCGAATACAGCGATAGTCACAGTTCGAGCAGGGGTGAAGGTATTAAGCACATCTAAAGTAAAACAACAGCGAAAAAGGCGGTACAATCAGCGCCGCTTCCCCGTACCACTGGTGCGCTCGCCAATGTCGCTATTCCCCCCTCGACGACCACGGGTTGAGCTGAGCTCCGACATGACCGCGTCTTGAGTCATGTTGTAGTCTTCGTCCTCTGCATCGAGCATCAGCGGCGAGCGTTAGGGAATCCGAAATACGGGATCGTACCTGTGACATCTGACTTGTCCTCGCTCTCTGGGCTCAGTTCGCGTCCTTGGTGAGAGCTGGAAGCAGACGACCGGTTGGGTTCTCGACGAGTGTTTGACGCGGTCTGATCCTCGAAGACGTCTTCGTCTGCAGCGTCAGGAACAACGCGAGGGGCCCTGGGACGAGTAGATCGACGAACAACCGGGGGCGAAGAAAGGAGAGAGTCGGCCGCCCATGCAACGGGCGTAGCGCCGCGAGGGCTGAACGAACCGACCGAGTCGCCTGGATCTGTTATACTGTTTCCGGGAGCTTCATTTGCGAGATGGGACGAATCGCGCTGAGCTTCGTCAAAAAGCACGGGGCCTCGTACAGCCGGACGACGCAAAGGGGTAGACGATCGAGAGGCGAGGCCCTTAGACCGGACGCTCCTGGCACCTTTGCCGAGTCCGCGTTTGCGCGCAGCTCTGCTGTTTGCTTGAGCAGAAGGCATAGGCGTGTCCAGCTGCATGGGATGCGTGACGAGAGGATCGATCAAAGGAGCGCGCGGGGTGCGAACTGGAGTAACAGGCATCTGAGGGACCACGCTGGGAAGGACACCAACACGAGGATCGTCGGAAATGCTCTCGCTGACCGTCAGCGCCGTGACGTACTTCATTACTTTCATGGGTACGCCTTCATCTAGGAGAAGAATCTCTTCGACGATACCTTGTACGATCGTTAGCGCGCATGCGGGAGAGAATATAATAAGCGTACCTGAAAAAGAGTCGTACAATCCAGTATCGGGATCCTTGAGCTTGTAGTGTCGCACGCTGAATACTACTTCCACTAGAGCTCCACGAAGCGACTCGGCTATAACATCTCCTCCGATAGGCTCGCCTTTGACGGTACGCGCACGGATCGGGGTGAAGAGGAACTTTTGAGCCGTGACGAAAAATTGCTCCTCGTAGTCGTCCTGAACTGGCCACGCGTCAGTGTTGTATCCTTCTACGAGAGAGGTCAGATCGCAAAACAGATGTAGAAGAAAGATACCCTGAGAAGAATCCGTCTTGGCTTCAAAGGCATGCTTGATGAACCGTAGATAGGCCTCTGTCGGATTGGATGTGACGACCAAATTTCTAGGCTGCTCGGTAGTACGAATACGGTCCTGTAGCTTCGTTATGTGAGCCACCGCGGTGTCCCAATCGGGGGCGAAAACGGCCCCCTCTGGTAGCGCAAAAGAAAAAAAGAAAAAGAAAAAGAAAAAGTAAGCGCAGTGCCGGCTGTATAGCGCGTTCCACATACCGGGCCGCTCCAGCTGTAGCTGGTACTTGGCCTTCTCCATGGGTTCTCTGAAGGTGTCGCGCCAGTTCCCGAGGCCATCCACGTAGTATCCCGCTTCGCTGACTTTACCGATAACACTGAGAACGGCGATCTCGACCGTACCCCTGTGATCCTTGCACGTCAGAGTGTGGCCGGTGTCCTTGCGCTTCCACTGAGGTGGGCCGAGTACCTTCGGCGACGCGAGATACTGCGAAGAAGTCAGATATTTGCGTCGAATATCTTCCATACCGAACGAAGGACCCACGAGGAAAAGACCGTCAAGTCTTAAGACAGGTTATATAGCATGCGAATCACATTACATAAACGAAAATAAAAACGTGACCACACACGGTACACTCATACGACACGATTCGGAAACAGTATAGTAGTGTCCGAGGATCCATACTTGGAGTCTGAAGTACGAAGAATGACAGAGCATCTACGGAACGCAGCCGATCGAACGCGTCAAGATTGAAAAAAATAAAAAGTAACGCAACTTATGATGGAGTACGGAAAGAAGGAATACGAGAAGCGACGTCGAATGTGGGATCCATACGCCACCAACTACGCGCCTGGTCAGCATCACGTTTGCCACCGAATATGGCTTACTCTCTGATTGTATTCGTACACGCGTCGACACCCAACTCGAGAGGGTCTATCACTTTATTCTCCTTGAAACATACCACCAAAACATCCCCGTGGATAGAGCGATGATCGGCAGAACTGGCTGGAAACAGAAGGAGATTGCGGCGAAGGTCGACCCCAGCTGACTGTAGCAGGACAACAATTGAGTACCCGTCGCGAACGTGCAAACGACGAGCCGTGATACTGGCATGTAGCACGGACCCAGAGGTCATCGTCGGCGGAAAGAACATAGGAAAACTAGGAGCTCCGGTCGGTCGCGGGGAGATCCATGTATGCCAGCGCAGGTCGTCGATGGTAATGTAAGCACTCGCATGATAGTCCAGGGGGATCGGAACGATCAAGTGCCGGATGCAAGATGTGGGGAACAAAAAGCCTTCGTAGACCGTTTCGAAAACCTGTGACGACATCAGTAGAAGCACTATCGTCGACAAGTGAACGCTCACGGGATAAGTCGTTCGGACGGCGTCGCACTTCCACAATAGTCGTTGCAGTTTCGTCCCATCTTCGTGAACAAGCGGGCAATCTTGGTACGAGTAGAGGTCCGCTGGCTGCCCGTAATATACGCACCTGTAATTCTCGCATGTTCCCCAGGACCACATGAACGCATACCGACCATCCGTAAAACCAGCGGAAGCATTGTCGCCCAAAACGTCCATTTCATCGCCGCGTTCCCCACTCCACGACAGTACGAGCACTCCTCGCCCACCCCGCAGTCTCCTCACAATGCCCGGACAAGTGCACCGGTTGCACGCGCTGTCGCACTCGGGCTGGAAAACAGGCACCACTTCGATGCCACGAGTAGCCAAGCAGTGCAGATCCAGAGGACGATCATCCGCAAACCGGCGAAACACGCTTCCTCCGCGTTTGACAGACCGACCACGGAGCAAGTCGCGCGGGTACAAATGAATGAACGTAGTCGGTGTCCAAAGGCCGGCTTGTACCGAATGTTCCGACTCCATCAGCAGGCGAAGAGGATAGTCGTCGCCGGTTTCCGTCACGGTGATGCGTCGTCCATGCGGAGAATGAAAGGCCACAGTATCGCTGTTGTAGAAGGACGTTTCGGTGTAAGGGAATACGGGCGGCACGTTCGGATAAGGCACGATCTTCGGGATGCGGGAAAGTACACGAGTCGCGGTGAAGCCGAGCTTGCAAAGGCACGCATTCATCAAGACACCTCCGCCGCAGCCCACAAGAAAGTTGAGATCGCTGGGCCACCACGTAGCATCCGGCTGCGACACCCACACCAAGAAAGACCCGGTAAGGCCGCCCCGAGCAGCAGCAACAACAGTCCAGAACATTGCTTGTAGGTCGTTGGGGATGCCAAATCGATGAAGTACGACGCCTACCCGATGGGCGAGGACGGCATGTGCACCATCTCTGCACCGGCGAGACACAGCGGCGTAGACCAAGAAAGACGAGAAAGGTAACTGATTGACAATCAAGAATTCGATGTCAAATGGCAAGGTGCGCATCATAAACCTGGGAGCGGGGAAAGTTTGGTTGCAATTATCCGCAGCGCGTTCGGGTTAAATACAGTGTGCTACGTGACAGTGCGCGGGGGACCAGCAAGAAGGCAGTTCGTGTTTTCACACGAACCATACAACCACCACACAAGCCGAGTTCCCTGTCCGATATTTGAGTCAGCAGCTCCGACCCCGTCATGATGTCGATACAACCCAACTCCTCGCAATCCGAGCACCATACGATAAACTCGCGGACACTCTGATCCGCACTGGCGCGTCAACGCAGAAGAGTCGCAAAGAAGCCCGACGACTCCCGACAACAGAGGACCTCCATTGAGCACGTGTACATTGAAGAAATGAGGGCTGCTTCCGCTACACCAGCCGGGAAGAGCCAGGCGATCCATCGTAAGCCTGGGGTAGAAGCAGTACACGGTTTCTGCCGTCATGACATTCATCTGGCTTGTATACCGCCCGGCGAACACGGTCGGGAGCAGTGACCGAGAGTGCGTACCACTCACGGTTATAGTCATGCCCTGAGCAACTGATAAGCGCAATAGTCATAGCAGCGAATTGGCGATTTGGGCACCTCTCGAGCAAGCACAGCGAACGAGCGTACGTGATCCCTGTACTCGGCCCTGACACGTTCTGGCTGAACCCTATCAACACGGTTAGAACGAAGGTGACAGGAGTGTTGAGGTCGTTCACCACTTGAAATGCAACGACTCTATGAGAAACTGATACCAGTGCCGAGTCTGCCTGAATGGAACCAGTATGTTGACGTTGTCGATTTCCAGCGTATCGTCTTCGGAGGCGGAAAGCGTTAACAGCGCCAGGGGCACAGACCCTACGATGCCCGCGCTTGTGGATCCCACCAGTCCGAGGAACGCCTGGGTGACCCCGACCCACAAGCTGCGCGTGGAGCTTCTACCGAGCATGACACGGCCAACGCGACGGGCAACTCGGTGAAGGAAGATGGTTCGGCAAATAGAACGGCAGACCGTGCACGAATGCGAGAGAAACACAAACTCGCGCCAGTTGCAATTACGGGCCACATCGACGAGGAACGACATAGGAAGCGAGACGAACGCAACGGCGAAAGCCATGGGCACGAAACAGCGAAGAACGCCGAGTTTTTATATTCAGGCTCAAGCCGCGAAAAATGGAGCCGCAGGACGACCTAGCAGCTCTTCTTGCACGAGACTTGGATCGTGAGCGGCGATCGACGAGTATAACGACAACACTCACGCTCTGACTATAGAAGTGGACACATAGATATCTCTGTCCGTCATATCTTCGACTCCCATCTCGTACTTGTCCTTTTTGCCATGGTGTGGGAGACTGCGCATAACAAGGATGTTTCCACGCCAGCACCGGTGCTGCACGTTAGCGATCATCGAATTGACCAAGCGATTCAGCGGCTGCGAGACGACAGACGACTGATAGTCGTTCGTGCTCTGAGGTGAGCAAAAAATGGTGTAGGAGCGCTTAAGGCACTTCGTATCGTCGGCAGGCCAGCGCTTGACCGTTATCGCGGTGGCATCCATGTCGTACGAAGACGCTTCTGGACCCGAACCCATACCAATCCACCACGTAACATCCAAGTCGTAGGGACTTTTCGGTTCGAAACCACCCAGTCTGACTGGTACCTCGACGAACACGGTCCCGTTTCCGTCAGACGGGTAAAGTAAACCCGTATAGAATCTGTTGTACGGCTACGGCAGCCGGTCAGACAGAAACAGTCTACAGCAGCGACGATCCGCACCGAAGGCAACGTGTTGAGCTCGTCGTCCACAATCTGCTGTATGCCATCTGTGAACACGGGCACAGAATTGGCGTTCAAGTTGGCCATGGATGGAAGAAGGAAACCCCAAGAAGTCTCGCGAGAGTAACCTGCTGGACTAACGGACCGACGAGACGACAAAAGCTCGAGTCTGATATACAGACAAATCACGAGCGCGGTCACCAGACGCGACAGTCTACTCCTGTCAGTCCAGCAGAAAGCGACAGACACACAACCGAGCAACGAAACATCCAAAGGGGAAAGACATCGACTCAGTCGCGGCGCCGCGTAGGCTACGTAAATGATTGGGACGGGCAAGGAACGGAAAGCGGACGCACCATAACCTTATCACGCACGGCGTGTAAACAGTCCGCCAGCCCACGGAACCCCGTCAAACAACCCCCGCCCATCTAACTAGATCGGGACGAAGGCGGACCTCTACAACACGAAAGGGTCGAGACGACCACGGCATCTGCTACTAGTACCGGTCAGCCTCTTGTACCGCGAAGAACGTGCCGGGATTATCGAAAGACGGCTATCCACCACACGCCAAACGGAAGCACATTCGGCGTCAACGAACCGAAGAGACAAGACAACGCCCGCTGACACGGAACGCCGAGCCAGCACCGCACTTGAAGTTGATGCTCGACCCATAGCCACTCACCAGGTCATGCAATCGCCTCATTAACCTCTCGCTGTATTCATCTTAAGGACATCCTCCCGAATCTGAACCGGACCAGCGGTAGACACGACGTTGTGCACTGAACTCCGAGATGAGACGCAGAAACGGTGGGAGCAAGGACGTAATGAGACGTAATGGTGCACTATCGGGTCACGCTGCATCTGCCGATAACAAATCCGAATCAAATACAATCGTTATCTAATCCATTCAACTCGGTCCGGTACAGACACAATGCCACTCGAGGCAACTGACTACCGTGAACTGGCATTTACGTTCATTCTCGAAGGGACTCGTCGACAATATAGGAAGATAAGAGCACAACAACTACGGATGCAAAGCCTTCGTCGCGCGGGTCAGTCCATCTAATCTAACGTCCTCTTTACGCAGGAGTTCGGAGGGATGAGTAGTAAAAAGTTTAGTGTCAAAACCTCGAAGGATACGAATATTGTCACGTCCATGACTGCGAGACAAGGCCACATACGCACTGAATGGCGTCAAACAACCTGTAGGCGGATTGCCAAGATCGATTAGCACGTGTCCGATTGTCTGACCCTGGGATTTATAATCCGTGAAGGCATAACCAGCAGTTACGGCGAACTGCCTGCGAGTTATGGACGACGATCGACCCGCGACGTGTACCGTGAATTTGACCGAGGACGGCACCAAAGGGATCACGCCGGGCGGCAGACCTTCGAACTGCGGAAAGCTGCTACTGTCCGGCTTGAATAAAGCAACGGCTGGGGGGTATCGAAGAAGAATGTCCCCAGATCCTGGGTCCGGACGCAGAGGAAGTGACTCTCGAGCATCTAGAACGATGTCGACTATCTCGCCTCGCGTGCCGTTGGCGAGGTCAGCCTCCGTCGAGATGTTGAACACCACCATAGCCCTCATCCCCACCGTAAGCTGAACACATTCCTCGAGCTTCCCAGTCTGCTTCGGCTTAGCCATCGCGACTGCGAGTCGCTCGTGCACGGTTAAGCACCTGTTGCCGCTGGTAACGACATCCTCAGCACAGCACGAGTAGATGTGGTTGCCAGACCGGGCGCAGTGCTTCTTAAGAGACTCTGCATTCCACAGTGTACGAGCGCCATGTCGCGGCGTCACCAGCACAGCCGAGTCCCAAGGGGGAGTAGTCCACGACGGAATAACACATCGAGGACTGCCGACCACAAGTCCGCCTACGATATCAATGTCGGATTCGGTGCAAGCACCGTTGCGCAGGCGACGCAACAACTCACTCCATCGCTCATCTGTAACGCGGCGCTGTTCCGTGAGAGTTACGACCGTAGTGAACTGCTGATACAACGATAGACCAACAGACGGGATGAAGTCCGAGGTGTCTTGATCGAAGAAGAGTGCTTGATTAATAGATCCGACCGGAGGGAACTGGTGCAAGTCCCCGAACAAGATAACGTTGATACCGCCGAAGCAGTCGCTAGCAACGCACTGGCCGGCCTCCGCTTTGACATTGCCCAGAATTTGTGACAGCATATCGAGAACCTTTTGGGTTAGCATGGAGTATTCATCGATGACGAGGTACCGAGTTGGCACGATGTTGCTCTTCCGTTTGTCGGAAACACGCTTGCGTGCATTCGTCACCCAGTCCGAACCGGACCGAGTCCTGTTTTGGATCGGGATTCCCGCCCAGCTGTGCAAAGTCACTCCACCAAAGAGACTGGCGGCGACCCCGGTTGTAGCCGTCTTCGCCAACCAAGGGGAAACGTCGTGATCCTCGAACGAGCGAGATATAGTATCAAGCAACACAGTTTTGCCAGTACCGCCTTCGCCCCGAACAACCATAAGTAGTTGCCTAGGTGACTCTCCGCGAAGGGTCTGGAGCATATGCGACACTATGATGTCGTGCGCACGGCGCTGTTCGGTGTTAAGTTCAACAGAGGGCACCACGTCGGACTGCAATGCGGACGGCGTGATGTCGATAACTCCACCGGGATCCGCAGAAGCGTCAGAGGCAACGTCCCGTGCATCGACCGCACTCGCTACGCCGCCGGAGTCGCCAGCACGGAGATTGATAGAGTTCTGCATGCTGTAGCTTGCGGTCCGAGTGAACGCGGCTACTCTTGCAGCCCACTGACGGTACCGCTCCATATCATCTGCAGTGGCACGAGCAGCAACAGGTCGCTCCTCGACCCGATCGTAAGCGTCGAGAAAGATACCGTGTTCCTTGGCGATCTGAACGGCTTGATGACCAAATAGGAATTCTCTGGCAGGGTACCGATTCTCGCGCGCGAGTGCTATGTCGTCTTCAGTGGGATCGGGGCCAACAGCGGTTATCGAAGCGTCAGGTCCAGGTACAGGTCGTTCGCCGTCGAATGCGACGACAGGGGCAATATCATCCGCGTCTCGCCGTTCAGATGCTCGGTCCGAACACTCGTAAAAGTATTTGATGTTTTCGATAGTCCTGTGAACAAGAGGGGGAGCGTCCACCAGGAACGCCTCCAGGGCATCCGAAAACCGAACGTGATCTCCGGGTAGCTCAGCCAGTGATCGCCAGGACTTGAAAAGAAGCAACATCTGCGCCGAGTAGTACTCGCTGTCGGACTCGCGAGGGAACCACTTGCCGATGAAATGGAGGTTTACTTCCTGTCGAGCGTGCCGCAAGACGCGACATCCGGTACGGCCAGAGCCAGGCCGGTACGGCACTCGCACGCTCGGAGGACGACCAGATGGAGCAGCGGTGTTGGACTGTTCATCCAGTCCAGCGGCATCATCAACTCCGTCTAACGACCCAGACGCTGCGCTGGTCAGATTTTTGCCATGGTAGGTGAGCGAATAGTAATCGTAGAAGTTCATAGAAGAGAGCGCGACACCGCGATCACAATACTCTTTCAACTGATCCTTGAGCACGAATCGCCCGTCGGAAGTAGTTTCCAGCGTACAAGGCGCAACCTGGATACAAATCGTCAAACAATCGGGCCCAGGGAAAAGAGAAGCCTGAGGCCGACCCACGTGTTCGCTGGATTCCACTGCAGCAGTCATCGTAGACTCGAGGACCGAGGACGAACTGATACACCAGGTAAGAAAAAACCAGCGCGTCAAACAGACCGTACGAACCCTTGACCGCAAACATGCGGGAAAGCCTTGCGCAAGACGTCCGTAATTTGATCCCAGTATATGCGCACGTATGTGTGCGAGATATATCGATCACCCCCAACCCATGAGATAGCTCACGACCTCCGGCGCGCTGAATTCGTGCTGGCGGCTCAGGGTGTTCGTGCACTGCTGTAGAAGACGCTTGTTAACATCGGATATGTTTTGCTGCCGCGCATCAAACTGTTTCTTAGCAGCGAGGCTTTTCGCAAGCAACGCAGAAGCATTCGCCGCCTGAATTTGTCGCTTGGCGATGTATAACGTGATGTAGAAAGTGATGTCCTTCGTGTCAGCGCCGTTGGTGACGAGCTTCATGTCTTGATTACAACGGAGTACCTGATTTGATTTGATTTGATTTGATTTGATTTGAAGTTCTATTTACGCCGTACCTGCATCAACGGAGGGTTCCACGCGTTCAGCCTGCTATACAGACGCTTCGGGCCCCACTGTCCGTTAGCGAGCACCCAGTCATCCTGAGCAGTCGTCCAAGGTGCTCTCCGCTTGCAGACTAGCTGACCTTTCTTGAGCTTCAAACAGGTGTTGGTTTTGCACGCGTGAGTCTGAACTGCACGGACAATCCTGCGCTCTGCGTCTGACGCGCGACGGGCATAATCGGGGAGACGTGGGTCTTCGGGCCGACAGTAAGCGACGTTGGGGTGCTTCCGCAGGGACAAGAAATTATCCCCAGTCGTCCCGTCGAGGTGGGCGCGTATATTCGCATGGATAAACGCTCGAACTTTCGAGCGGAAGGCGTCAGACAACAGAGCAGCCCGCATGTCACGCGCAACCGGCGCGCCTCGTAGCCAAAGAAGTATGTGCAGATGGAGTGTTCCGCGTGCCTGTGCCTCGACAGTTCCCACGTAGCCGTTGACCTCGCCAAGAACGCCTAGCTTTCGCGATATTGATCCGCGAGAATTGACCGTTATTCCGAACATTTCTTCCAGCACCACACGAACGGTCATGTGAAAAAACTCCGCGGCAGCGAAGGGATCCCGCGCGATAGTTCTAGCACGCGCTTCGCTCAAGGGTCCCGAAGTAGCAACGAAATGATCGAGATCGATGTCCTCCCCAGCAAGAACCTGAGCTATTGGATCTCCGGTATCGGAAAGGTTAAGGGTCGCCCAGATGGTTGGCGGATTGAACCTGAGAGTCATGCCCCAGACCTGCGCACGAATGGATATGCGGCTTTCATCCGTGCCCATGACACGCGCGCGGACAGTTGTGAGCTGACGACGAAGAGCGCGTACCACAGGGTTGCTGATGGGCACGTTGTTCTTTTCTTCTTTGCTAGCCACGCGGAAGTCATGAGGCGTCAACCGAAGAAACGCAGTCTGGTTAGCGACGAAAGCGCTCCGGTTAATCTGGAGAGCAGCGGATCGACAAACTTGGCGCTTGATCAAAACGCCAAAAGCCATGAAAACGAAGTACAACGCGCCGCGAAAGCGAGAATCCGCGTACTGCAAGGCCCATTTAGTATGGGCTTCGTAGCTCACGGCATCTTCTCGGTCCACCTCGAAGCCGCCGTATCCGTATGGGAACAAGACGGGAAATGCACCCAACAGATGGTTCGCATCGGCAAAAGAGCCAGAAGTCCGCTGGCCGTCCTGCACGCGAGGGTACTCGTTAACGAACGCGCTCCCCTTCCGCACCGCGTAATCTCCTCTTGTTGCCGAATCGAGTCTCGTGGCAGCATGAGCGAATAAATCGGAGTCTGTAACCGCATCTCCGCCGACGTCAACTGAACCGTGAGCCTGCAAATATATAACCGCAGGATCTAGAAGAAAAAATGACAATAAGAAGAGGCAATTAAAGAACAGAAGAGCGCACCGTATTCCTCCTGAATAACGCTCTCTGAATCGACATGCGGCCCGTCGACGGGATTCAGATCTGTTGATAATAAACGATCAGACAGCACGGGAGCGGACTGGTGTATTACCGGGTCGAGGTTCTGCATCTCTTCTGACCTCTGCTTCGTCCGGTGCATCACCAGACACATCAAAGTCCGGAGCTCCCAATTCTTCGTCAAGAGGAACATACCCGGCATGCTCTCGTTCGAGAACGGTCGCGTCAAAATTATATCTCGCATTGAGATATATCTCTTCAGGCACGCCACCTTCCGGCAACGCGAGAACGCGTTCATCCGAGATAACGATGTCTGCGTATAGATGATTGTTCGCCTTCAGCCATACTAGCGCATCCACGACACGTTGGCGTCGGACTTCGAATATATCTGGCAGGATGTACATTGGGATGTTCTTCGCGCCCACGAAGGTCACAGCTATAACGGCAGCAAGCAAACCGAGCGGCCTGGGCATAAGATTTCCCGTCACCATTTCCGATATCTGCTCCGTGTTGAGTTTGTACGACGAAACGTTACCGCGAAGCCCGCTGTTAATGGCATCTTTGTTCCAACTAACAGTGCTTCCTTTCTTCGGATACAGCTTCACGACATAAGCCGCGGGGAAATGAAGCCCGATGAGCATCTGTTCCGGGAGATTCAAGACAGAAAGCGCGAAAGGAACGTCCCCTATCCACATATTGTTGGCCAGCGACAGAGGAGGGCGTTCGGACCGAAGAAGCCGAGTGTGGCAGTAGGTGCACAGATAACGACGAGAGGTCTGCATAGCGGGTTCGTGTAGAAGTGCACCGGAGTACAAGCGATGAGCAGGATGCGGATGACTTGGAGCGAGCAAATGAATATTTGGAATGCAGCCAGGCTCGCAGGCGACAAGTTCGTTCAAAAATAGCCTCCTGGCGCAGGCCATGCAAACGGCCTTCGCAAGCGCAGAGTTGCCAGTTCGATCGATGAATCTATAACATCAGACGCACCGTCGACACACAAAACTAACGAACTAACCGGGAAATGCACGACGACACGGTCTCTTCAGACGCAGACTGCAAGAACGGACCGCCAACAAGAGCATCCAGGCCCCCGAAGTGCACGGCGTCGGGCAAGTCCGACGGCTCCAGTCGTACGCGCTTTGAAGACCGCCCACCCGCAGCAGCAGGACCGCGCTTTCGTTTGGAGCCGGCACTGGCACCCGCCGCTTGAAGCACTGCGGACCTACTTTCAAGGGGCAGGGAAGCGACGTAAGCAATGAGAGATTCGCGTTTGCGCATCGCCGACCGCTTGGCGCGCGCGATAGGTTGTATAATAGCGATGAGCTCGTGCATAGTGAATCGTTCCAGAGCTGCAGCAATGTCTGCAATACGGGTATCAGAACGTCGCCACACAGGAGTGACTCGCACGAACCTCCCGGGTCATCCATCGGCGACAAGCGACAAGTATGCAGCGAACAACACAAGAGCCCGAATCAAGTGCGTTTTTATACCAACCGTCCAAAGCACGACCGACTCCACGGGACAACAAACCAATAATGAAAGCCGGTTCACAGATTGGAGGCCGAACTGGAACATATGGGTCCGCCAGCGGCTTGAAAACGTAACCTGCACAGCATACAGGAACGACGGACGTACACAGCAGCCACAAGCACCGATGGACCGGGATACCGCAGAGAATTCGTACCGCACAGGCGCGGATGTGCTACGGAGATGGGGGTAAGAAGACGAAACGATTAGTAATACAAAGAAACAAAGATAATCATCCGATATCACCTGGATATCACGCACACATACATCCATCGCGCCCGCTGGCAATCACGGACTCAAACATTCCCTGCGTCAGACGCCGAACCCTGACAGCCCAAGGTGTGTACATCACAAGCAACACTTGCGCGACAAACAAAAAGTCCAAGTACGAATCACCCGAAGTCTCAAATAGCGGGCGATCTTCAAACATGCTGGGTTATACCGCGGCAATGAGCTCAAAATCAATGTCTCAACACCACCGACACCATGCGATGCGAAAACGAACATGAATACCAAAAAAAAAAAAGAATAAAAAATACAATAAAATAAAAAAATAAAAAAATAACAAGCCGCGCATATTAGCACTCGGTCAGTAAAAGGTATCTAACAACAAGGACGCGCAGCTTGCAAAAACCCATAGCGTCGCGAGGCAAGTCTTCGACAGGCCTAACGCAAACAACGTGAATGAACGGCACTGGTCAAGTAATCGAATCAGCGGCTAAAGCTCAAATTGGCCGAAGCCGCCACCTGGACCTGACGTCTTTTCGTCTTTTCCGTCAACACGCTCAGTACCAGTGGCACGCACCTCTCCTCCTCCTCGACCCTCCGCCAGAAAGATATGGGGAAAAGAAAGAAAGGTGCCCGCCTACCTGCAATCAGATACCCACGGGAACTGCCGAGATCGTCTAAAACAGGGGCAATACACCAAACACAGTAGCGAAAGATGCAGACGACCCGACGACTCGCGCCGAGCACATGGACGGCGTGATTGCGAGCTTGGCGCTATCGTGCCGCGCGGTCTTTCTTCTTTGCTTCCTGCATGCCTCGAATCGTATCGCCGCGACGGCGCACAAGGTTGACCTAGCGACCTCGCCGTTGCTTCGGGCTAGAACGGGAGAACCTTCTGGAGTACCGGGCTTCTTCTCGTAGCGGAAGCACTGCATGCTCAGCGTGACCCAAGTCGTTCGACCACTTTCCATGTCGCCCAAACGACCCGTCGGCCTGCAACCATTTACCACGACGTTCGCGCAAACACGACAAGCAGCTTCTCCATATGTCCAGGAGCATGAGGCAGGAGCCGTCGTACGAGCCGCATTCAAGACGACTCGAAGACAAGCCGACATCAAGCAGCCCGACGTCTAGCTCCCGAAAACGCAAAGGTTTCGTCTCGGCTTGACACAAGACATGGCTGACTTCGACCTTTCAGAGCGGGTTGGTCGGACTACGAAAACAGCGACGAGGAAAGCCATGCAAAGCCAGACAAGCAACGTGCAGCCGCTCGAAGGTTCCAGAGGGAGTAAGCTGCCAGATGACCAACGCCGTCCAACGTCGTTCAATCCTGGGCACGTCGACGCCGACCAAGCATCGCTCCACGATATCTGCTGTGCGTACCGCATCGCTCGCACCCGCGGAGTTTCTGACGAGACAAGAAGCGACGTACCGACACACAATCCATCGCTTGAGGAGGTGCACAAGGACCGTATACGGACAACGAACCGCAGGAAAGACCGCAGGGTAAGAAGCACGTCTAGCGAAATGAGCAGCACCCACAAATATCTGCAGGACGTCAGCAAACGGAAAGACGCTAAGAGGCTAAGAGATGCCTGTACCCATGTACCTCCTAGCGCGACGAAATGCAATGGGCTCACGAACGTCAACAGGGAGTGGGGGATGGTTTCATATTGCCAGGCAGACCATATACAGGTTAAGACGATCTACTTCGTCTCTTTTTTTTTTATATTCACCAAGATCTTCGTATCCTTCTTCTTCTTTTTTTTTCATTTTTCTTTCTCTCTTCTTCTTTTCTTCGAGTCGCTGAGCTCACTCCGACAGCACACCTGCTAGCCGTTAGCGACATCGGCTTCGTCGTCAATCGACACCCCAACTCACTGTCAGGCAGTCAGCAGGAGTCGACGCAAACGCTCGGGAAAGGGGAACGAAACACGGACAATGCGGCGGAGGATTGTTGCGGCCCCACCACGAAGGGAGAGACGCAGAAGAGACAGCCGCCAGCCGCCAGCCGCCGACCGCCTTCGTCGCGTCCGCGACTCCGCTTGCCAGCCAGGTTGGCCAGTTTTCAACGGCAAACTCAAGAGCGCCGCGGTGAGAGTCGACGCAGGAACGACCGCGCCGCGATGCGAGGACTGACACCGGCGACAGTGCAGCGAACCCAAGAAGCCGCAGCTGAAACGCGCAAGTCAGCCAACATGCAGGTAAGAAACGACAGACGACGCACGGTGTCCCGCTCACGGGTGTCCCTCGTCGCCGCATACACGGCGAGACAATCGATACCTATTTTTTTTCCACAGGTAACGACCCCGCCCAAGGGCTCCACCGTAGCCGTCGCCGACTGAAAAACGAAACGAAGGTAAGCAAACACGAACACTCGTTTAGAAAAGCAATAACAAAAGCAATAGCAATGAAAGCAAGGGGGAAAAGCGCCAAGATCAAAGAAAACCAAAAGCAAACAGGGTAAATTGTCAAGGAAGACGCGATCCCCGACTCTCACCACCACCTAGCGACTACCACACGCAGGAAAGCGCGGCCAAAACGAGCCCGGGAAGACGAGAGGGTGACACTCACCGCCGGCCGACCCGATACACCACCGCGCAAATCGGCGGTAACCACAAAGCGCCATGCAGCGGCACGAAAAGCGAGGGATCTAACTTGAGGATGCACGTTCTTGAAGAACATCGGTGAGAGGGACGACGAGGAGGAACGGCGTATGGAAACGTGACGCTATCACGCACAGTCACAAGCTCATACCTGACTCTCACAACCACCTGCCACCTACGCCGACGCCCACAATCGACGCCTATCTTTACGAATACACACAGACCAGCTGACCGACGATATACACAGCTATCAGGAAAACAGTAACGCGCCGCCATTTTTACGCCATCTGCCGGTCCGCTGACACGCAGCCAACCAGCTTCCTGACAATGACCGACAACCCCAAGATGCTCGCAAGCGTCGCCTTTCCCCGCGAAACACCCCTCCGAATCTAAACAACCCCCCTCCCAGTTTCCCTGCCAAGACTCAAGCAGCCAGCCGCACACCTTTTACCACTATGCCTTTCCACTTCGAACCCGACCCACCACGCCGTCGTACCGGGAAATCACCCACCATACACCGCCTCGACCATGTACGGGAGCCAAACCATAGATGGGAAACTAGTACAGAGTGCGTGCGCACCGACCTTCGTGGTTCTCCGTTAACCATCCAACGAATTTTCTTAGTTCAGCATTTCTTCCGCACATACCTCTGGCTGCAAGGACGCCCCAGAGCGGTCCGACTTCGAGACTAGGCAAACTCGGCCCTTGACGGGCCGCTTCCCCTACGTCTCCATGCAAATCCAGCGGCGTAACGGTCGTTCGGGTGCCGTTGGCGGCGCAGGCGTCTATTTTTCCAAGCCGCTAAACAGATACCATGGTCACAAGCGTGCACTCCCTTCGCACCCAACGCCCGCCAATCAACGTATGTCTTCCTCCCTTCCACACACTAGTCGAACCCTCAACCTGTCTCCCTCCCCTAGGCACAGAGCTCACAGCTCTCATACTCGCCCTCGAGCTCGCGATTGGCCGCCGCAACCAGCTGCATAACAACTCGTTCCTCATGCTAAATATCTCCACCGACTCGCAATAGTAGCGGCAACACGCGATCGAATGCTTGACGATATGGATTGGGGACCTGGGGGCAAAACGGACGGCGCACGTCCACCGGTGAGTAACTGTAATGGCTTTCTTTAGATCATTCCTTAATGCCCCGCCCTAGCCCAAGGCGAACTCGTCAAGAACCGCGACTCGATTGAGGAAGCGTCGGATCTCGTCAACAACATGATGTCGTCGCGAGCAACACGGGTCGCGCTGACGGACAGTCACCCGCCACTCACCACATACTTCGCCAACACAGCACCCGACGAACACACTCACCGTATGCGACGCCCACCGCCGTCCGTTCCCTCTTCACAGTCCAATCCTACCAAACGCCCCTCAGAGCGTTGCCTGCACATGCTGCGTACCACACACAAGGACGTGCTGTCGCCATTCCCACCGAACGCACAACCTCCACCAAGCGTCGACTCCTACCATCGGGCTAATCGGACCTTGCAGCCCCTCCTCCCCGAGTCCGCCGCATACACCACCGCCGTCGGTGGTCTTGCGACCGCCGCCAGCATCGGGTTTACTCTCCGGTTTATGCAAACGGACAACGCACGACGGCCCGCACCGACAAGAGCGAACACATTCAGGAGGGAGGAGCGCCGCCTGCCTAGCGCAGAGTACAAGCGCGAGCCCGGCGCCGGGGGGATGGAGACAGGGACGAACAAGAGGCCGACGAGGGCGTTCTGTAGACCAGCGGAGTCGTCACCATTTACTGTACTCGAAAAATTAGCCGAAGTCCGAGTCATATCTAACCAAATGTGCGGACTGTGAATCTACCGGAGTCACGATAACGATAACGAGACGCGAAACAAGCTGTGCAGTGGCAGATGTATGTATTTGTTCCAATACTTGGTCTAGTCGGTATACCAAGACGATCATTGTAGGGAGCTGTTTGCCTACAGCAACATCAAATGTACACGTAATAATCACCGGACGGGACCTTGCAAAGCAAGGTAATCTGGGGACCGCCCGAATCGTTCCCTTCGAAGCGGCGAAAAGCGGCGGCCCAGCCTCTCAACGAGTCCACATCCGCCGCTCTCCCTTGCCTGACTCTGCTTCCTCCGAGAAGACCTCCCGAAAACAACATCCACACCACATTCGAGCACCACCCTCACGACGCTGGGAACCACTTGGGCGTCTGAGACCGCGTCTCGAGTCTGAGGTCAAGAACGGGAATGGCCGCACAGGGGATTGCGATGGGGTCGGCTGATATTGGTATCCGGAGGGATGGAATCGGGAGGTGAGAGCATATTGTGCAAAATAACTGGCTTGCAGTCCTCGACTTCCCACCAGAGTGCTTAGGATCACTCTTGCTCGACTTGGAGGATCGTTATATGCTGCGGCAGGTGATGAGGAAGGATGGGAGGGTCTCGAGAGGTACTTACATCGGTCCCAATGTGCATAATGAGCTCGCGATCGCATCGAGGTATGGGTTCGACAGGGGGCTAGAATGAGAGTGGCCTGACGCGGAACGCGTACTGCGAGGCGGAACTCCACTAACACGAATGCCAGGCCGGGCTCGCGGTTCGTCGAGTCGTTATGGGACGATGGTCTGTCCGATACTGAAGTACGATGAGGAACGGGAGCGCATAACTGGCAGAGTTGCTTACAGGGATGGGCCTCGTTGTCGACGCCCAGCTGCTCCGCTGAAGATACGCAAGCCCATGCCCTGGCTTCAAGGGCTCTTCGCCGCTGGCATCGACGGAGTCAGTAAGACTGAGTTGTAGCGTTCACATAGTCGCTTTTTCTTCCAGGGCTCCGAAGGGAAGGTCATTGAGAGGTGAACCGAGGAGAGGAGGCTTTGAGGCAGTGAGTGGGATGGACGTTTGGACGAAGTCGTCGTGGTGGTTGTGTCAAAAGTCGCCATCAACAACGCCGGGTTCTCTCTTGACTTCCACCACTTCCACAGTGGCTTCAAATTTTTTGGCTGAGTGCGGGAAGACGTACAGGCCATAACCTCTGCGCTAGGTCCGGACTGTGCTGCTCAAAATCTCGCTGCCCAGAGTCAAGCCTCCGGCATGTATTCAAGTTCTTGCTTCAAGGCCTCTCGTCCTCCGCACTTCAAGTTATTACCCACAATCACCGGCCTGCGCTTTCGGCGGAACTATAACTCGTTCGCCGACGATGAACTGCTGTTCGTTGCCTATTGTGCAATGAGTCCGAGTCTATGGCGCCGATTTTGAACTTGACAGTTGTCCCAAAGAGCTAGCCGCTCGGAGGTCGTCTTGGCCTCGACCACGGCCCTATCCTGCTGGATGTACGAACGAATGGGTGCGATTCGTTCCTGTTCAGTTTTTCTTCCTCAATCAATGTACTTTCAGCCCGCGTGAATACACACCGAGTCCACCATGAGTAGACGCTCTGCTTTGGGCGCTTCGGCCTCCGAATGGAGCTGTACTACTCGCCGGTTTTCATCTTGACAGCAACCGTTTCTAGGCTTTTTCTCTCAAGGTCGCAGACCGAATAGGGCAACTGTCAAGATCATCTGTGCATCTGTGCAAGGTCATTATCGTCGTGCGTCTAAGATGCTCAGATGCGGTAGAGAAGGGTCCTATGGAACGCACAGCCTACCGCTTCAAAGGCATTTATACGTCCGGGAAGCGCCCATCCGGGCATTAGCACCACCACCCCACTTGAGTCGTACATCGCTCATGTGCCAATATGCGTCTTCCGTGCACAACTGCAACATCTGCCATCGTCCAAGACCGAGTGGAAACAGCATCAAGGTAAGCCGCTCAGGATGGTCTCAAGACTCGAACTAACCACTCGTCACGGCCGTAGGTCGCCGATTGCTACCTCAAGACATGCCCGTCTAGCGTGTTCCATCCACTGAGCCTCTATCGTAATGGCCATGCTGCGCAGAGTGCGTATCTCCCCCCCGACACTCGTATATTGCATTCACAACCCTGTCGTCAGTTGTTCATGCTGGGAAGCATAGGAAACTCCTCGTCCGATCTCGAATTGCGCGCGGTGGGTTGTGTTTTTCAGTGAAATCAACAAGCCTGTCTCATGTATACTTTTCAGTTGAACGCACTGGCGACCGTGTAACGTGTGCGATTCGCTTCAACGTCAGACGGCTTCCTCCTTCCGTTCCCGTGGACGAGCCTTTGGCGGAGACCAGTAGTTAGGACCAATCCCGAAGTCCGGACGGTCTCGATATCACTCGAAGTCTGCTCCCGTAGAGTAACACCCTCTAATACCATGTCTACTCCTTCGAATAGCGCGATACCTTTAAATTATTTCTGCTTGTTGGCCAGCTCAGAATGTGGAATCAGCCGAATCACACTGTGACATTCTTAACCACACTCCGCCATCGTCTCGACCACCTCGTCTCTAAACCGCCCGAATGCTCGAAATTGAAGACAATGATTATGTCGGTACTCGGCTCGGGCTAGTTGCTCTTATCGCGCTCTGAGTCAGTTGGCGTAATACTGACATTTCAAGTTGGCAAGGTTCCATTTTAGTCCTCGAAGTTTAATTCAGTTGCGGGAAGCCATCTGTCCGGGGAGTCCGACGAGACTATTCCGTTACTTGTCGATCTTGGTCCGACCGGAGTGCGCGTGCGGTGAGCATTTACTTACAAGTCCTTGTTCTGCAGCTGGCTCATTTCTGTCCTCGGAGGGCGATTTTCTTTCATTCCCGCTGCCTATTGAAGTCCTCCTGGTCCTAGGACTGCGTCTGTTCACGGCAGACTGAACCTGCGGAGCTGACAGTGAATCCGCTTTGCCCGTTTTCCCGAGCCGGAACGGTCGCTCTGATGTCATCTCTTCGACAGATGTTCTCCGTCTCTACGCGTCAAGTTCAAAAGTGCATCTAAAAATGCGCAAAGTCCCGACTCGGACCAGCTGCGGCTTTATAAAGGCCTCTGCTTGAAAACTTTCTCTCCACTCTCGCAGACCTTCCAACCCCAGTATGAGTACTAGTGGTAAATATACTTCCCTCCTTCCACCCTCTCGCTAATGTGGCCGCCTGTACATCAGACAACAGCCCCGCACCGGCACCTTTCACTCACCCCCCCCCTCCACCGAGACTGGCAGTTTGAAGGCACCGTCGTCTTGGAAAGAAGAAGATACACCGCTTGTTCTTGACACGCTCCGTCGACTTTCTCCCGGACTACTTGACTCTCCTGGTACGACGCTCTCTGCTCAGACACCTTCCCGATTGTTAATTCAGACATAACAGGCTCGCCTCAGGCCACCGTTACGAAGAGCGCTCCGCCGGCCGCGGCGTCGGAGGTCGATCTCTTGGACTGGGATGCATTCCTCACTGACGCCAGTACGTCTGTTTCTTTCCACTCAGTCTTCTTAAACACTGATTCGTGCATCAGACTACGAGCTGTCGTTTTCTTGGAAAACACCCTCCCGCCGTGAGGCTTCTCCCGCTGGAGATTTAACGATTGACCCCCGTAAGTTTCGCATTGCCGACTTATTATGGCGGTATGAATCTCAAAATCTCCAGGATTTCTTCACCACCCACTCGCCGGATCGCCTATCGTTCCCGGATCGCCGCAGAGCTATGCCGAACCCTCCTCATCATCCCGTCCAAGTCGTTCCCGGCCTGCTCGAGCACCAGCAGGCACCTGGGTCGTCGAGACTCCCGCGACTGTCACTGGCACTCGCAACCGCAAGCGCGCTGCTCCAGCTCAGGCTGCTCCTCCCCCTCCCCCTCCTCCACCGGCACCGGTAACCCTCGATGTAGTAGGCTCCACTGTCTGCCCCGGCCACGGCCCATGCCCAAACTGCCACAATTCCGCTCCTACGAACTGGCGGCTGGGCATTATCAGCCGGAAGATGGTATGCAGCGCCTGCGGGTTGTACGAAAGCCGCAAGGGCAAGCTGCGCCCGCCAGAGTTGCAGACGAAGAAGATGTTGCGGTTGCGCGGGGGAGGGAAGCGTTGACTGGCCACTCTTCCGACGTGGCGCATAGAATTGGGAGCGGCGCTCTTGACATGATATTCGCGGTATCGTGGTCTTTATTCCTTCAGATATAACAGGCTAGTACCAGTATACGTAGCGGAGGATCGCCTCAGGACGATTTGGGGAGTTCTACATACGGGTAGTCGATCCACGCACCACTCGATGTATGTAGAAAATATGAATATGCGGTAAAGGAAAAACAGCGACAAGGGTGATACAGGCAGAGCGAGAGAGCGAGCATAACAACGATACCAGGGATAACAGAACAAGACCGTCCACAAACTAGCACCATAAACCATTCAGAGCCCCCTTCCTCGAGAATCAACGCCTTCCCCCACTCGAGAGTCTAAGCATCTTCCGCGCCTCGAGCTCAGGTGGGCGGCGAATCCCCTTGCGACGCTCATAAAGCCCACACGCGCTGCACACCATCTTCTGGCTCACTTCCCCGAATCGCCACTGACCAACGCCTGGGTCGGCATTGCGGCAGTTGGGGCAGGCGCCGTGGCCTGGGCAGAATCCGTCGAGCACGACAGCCTGGTAGGGCGCTACTTGGGCTTGGAAGGCGCCAGTGCCTACTGGCATTGTAGCGTGAGGGCGATCTCCGGAACCATTCGCAGCGTAGTCGACACTCGCAGTAGTGCTCTCTCCGTCAAGGGCTCGAGCAAAGGCGGTGGCGACGGTATTGATATCGTCCGCGAGCAACCCTGAATCCCTTCGTCAGCGTCGAGAGGCAGAAATCTCCGGAAAACGTACCAGCGTTGTCGAGGAAGGTCCCGTATCCATCTGGAGCGTCTTCAGTGGGGGAAACGGACAATTAGAGGCAACGTACCCTCAGTCGGACGAGACATGTCCCATGTGACGGAAGCCTCGAAATCTTCGAGAAAATGTTAGCTGGAATGTGTTGTGGGCTCGCAAAACCCACCGAGACCAGCATCGCAAACGTCCTGGTCCATCACGGATGACCCGGAGGCAATGAATCCCAGAGCAGTTCTGACGGTGCGGGGTGCGCGACCTGCTCAGAGGTAAGCCTGAAGGACAACTCGCTAAAGCGAAGGCTTACCGAATGGCTTTGCCGTCCTTGGGGCTAGAATCGAAGCATCGCGTTCCCCCTCTGTAGAATATTATGAAAGTGGAAATGCGATGGAACGGGCTGCCCACGAATGATAGCCTCAAGAGAGCGCGACGAGAACTCTATACCAGCGCGAGCTGTAGGAGGAGATTGTCAGGGATTGGAGCGACTGCACAACACCAGACGTACTGCGAGCGCTAGCAGTGGGGCGGCGACGGGCGGTCTTCTTCACGCCAGCAGTGCCTACACAGCGATGAGAACCAGTGGCAGAGAAGTTAACAAGCGCGGACCACGGATGTCGCTCGCGCTAGCGGGATGGGAGAGGGTGGGGGGAGGAGCCTCCTTGCGCGCCTTCTTGTACGCTTTTTGGTTGTCTGCATCATGTCAGAGGTCGATTTCTAACAGCAATTAGGACATACCTGGGCTTATAAGTAGCTGAGGCGACAGGCGCCGCAGGGCTGTGAGGACGTCCGGGGTGTATTCGGGATTCCATGGAGGAGATGTATCAGCGGGACGGTAATCGCTGGACTGCGGGTAAAGAGAGCCAGAAACTTCGCCGTCTGATGGATAGACGGTCGTCGTCAGCAATGAATGGGAAGGCTTCGGAGGACCTGCAGACCTGGGGCCGTCATGGACAGAGGTCGTGAGCAAGCAAGTACGCAGAAGAAAAGCAAGCTGGGACAATTCTTGGTCGTTATATCGACGGGGGGGCTTTGAACTGATGATCTATTAAGCTGGCAAACTCGGAGGACGTAGACAACGTGTTATCGCATCATCCGAATCGGGGGAAACTAGCACAGTCGGTACGAGGTACCGCCCGCGCGTCCATGCGCTCGAATGAATCCCGCGGCAGAGTAGCGTCTGCAGACCGAGGCCTGTGAAGCGAAAAGTGGAAGGGTTTCCGTCTGGCTATAACAACTCATGGTACTCATCAGCTACGATGACCCGACACGAGGTAGGGACCCACCACATCACTTCCGGGCAGTGCCTTTCGACGTCTAGTATGCAGCCGTTAGTGGCGAAAGGATTAATGCGGCAGGATTCTAAACGTACCTGGGTTCGTAATCCACGTCTGAAAGCTCCCACCGAGCCTCATGGGCGCCATATTCCGCTCAACGCGCTCTGCTCGCATCAAGAGGCCATCCGAGTCACCGGCGATACCTTTGAAGGCGCTGTAGACCAGGTAGATTAGCGCCGAAGTAACAGACAAGAACTTGACTACTTGCCCAACTCCCCTCAGAAAGCCAGTGCTGTCGGAGACTCGGACCTGGCGGTGGCACTGGCATGCTAGCACCGACTTGGAGTCGATACTTGGTCGATACAGAACGCGAAATCGCTGCTCTGTTCGCGTGGAGAGAACATCGCGAGTGTTTCACGGGACCACGACTGGTACAATGGGCAGGCATCCGTCCTAACGATGATGTGGAAATGAAGAGGCCGCGCGTCACACTTATCACGCCCACGTTCCTTCATTCCGACGTCTCGCCAACAATTACGACGACGCATCGACCCCCTTTAAATGTTGAACCGGGAGGTTCAGCTCGCCTCAATCAAGCCCTATCCCTGACCCCCGATAATAATTCTGAATGGACCGTGAGCGCCGTTTCTTCTTTTTCAAGTTCAGCGAGCAACGGAAAGGTATGAGACTTGCGTTGACTTTTCACTATTGGCTTAGTAGCTGCACGTTCTACCGTGCGTTCAAACACCAGAATTATTTGGCGTTGATCTCCCGGCATCGCGCTTGCAATTGGCCGCGGCTAGCGATGCTCCAAATCTCGGTTAATAAATCCCCCAAAGCATCGGGTCCGGGCAGACTTTGATGATTCCGCAGGAAAACGGCGCCGAGTACTCACCGGTACCATTCAACCATGGCTCTGGTAGCAACCCGCTTCCGGAAGGACTTTCGGAGCCTCCGTAACCTGTTGTCGATCCAAAGTGCCGACCAACCACCGATCCATTCACTTCCCCACTCTTGGCAACTGATCTTCGCCTTGGATATCATCAGCTGACGCGGGGATGGCGCTCAAACTTGGTTCCTATCCCCAAGCAGAGAAGGCGTGCGCAACAAGAATATAAAATGGAGGGCGCGTCATGTTCCTGAAATCCACGCGTTCCCCGCCTTCCCACCCCAACACGAATAGCTTCGCCAACGATGTCTCGAAGCTCGAGTGACAAGGAGGATATTTCGCGCACCGAGGATGTCAAGGACAGACCGGGCATGACTGTAGAGGAACGGGCTCTCCAGAGGCAGATTCAGCTCGAGAAGGCTTTACAGGTCGACCCGGGTCCCTCTGTGTGGTCTTGGGTTGCTGTACAGGTTCGTCGCCCCGTTCTTTACACCTAGTGAACTACCTGACCATCTCTAGATGTACTTGATTACCCTCGTCGCGTGTTGCTGCTCTGGGGATTCAGGTTTCGACGGCACGGTGAGTTGCTCGCCGCATGACGGACGTTGATGACTTCTCGTTCTTCAGGTTATGGGCGGTATCAACTCTATGAAGCAATATCAAGCGTACTTCCACATGTCTTCCGTTGGTGCCAAGACCGGGTCAGTCATCTCTTCTCCGTCGTCCACCCGTCGCTCATTCCGTTTCAATAGCATCGTGTTCGGTATCTACACCATCGGCCAACTATGCGGCACAGTTCCTGCCATGTACATCCCCGACAGATTCGGTCGTCGTGCTGCAATGTTCTTCGGAAACTTCTTCATCCTCGCCGGCGCCTTTTTGACCGCCAACGCCCAATCGAAAGCCCAGTTCATCGGTGGCCGTTTCTTGACTGGCTTCGGTGGAAGCTGTGGCGGCGCTGCTGCCAAGGCATTCATGGCTGAACTCGCCCCGCCCAAATCCCGGGGGGCCTACATGGGTTTCTTGAACTCGTTTTATTACGTTGTAGGTTGCTCTCTCTTCTCTCCGATACCTCGTTCTGACTCTGTCTTGCAGGGCCAAATCGCCGCAACGGGCATGATGGTTTCGACGGGCGCCTGGTCTAGCGAGCTCTCTTGGAGGCTCCCGCTCTACATCCAGGCCGTCCCCGCCGGTCTGAACGTTCTTCTAGTCTACTCATGTCCCGAAAGCCCGAGATGGCCCGTTTTCTTCCTTTGTCGCATCTTCCTTTATCGCTGACGTCGTGCTTCTAGGATGTACTCAATCGGAAAGGAAGCTGAATGTCGCAAAACCTTGACGCGACTCCATTCCAGCAACAACGACGAGAATTCGCCCCTCATCGAACTCGAGATGGAGGAGATCAGGGAACACATCCAGGTGCACGGTGCGGACAAGACTTGGTGGGACTTCCGTCCCCTCTTCAGGACACGGGCAAACAGGCACAGGACTTATCTTGTCGCCATGATTGGTGCGTACTTCCGTATCGCATCACTCAGACAGCTAAATCTTTCGCTGACGCAGGTGCCTTTGGCCAACTGTCCGGAAACGGTCTCATCACCTACTTCCTTCCCGTTCTTCTCAACCAAGCTGGTATCCACGACCAGCACAAGGTGCTCACGCTCAACTTCGTCAATAGCGTGACCTCGTAGTGAGTTTCTCTTGCCGTTTCCGACTTGGTTCTGATGACCCGCCTTCTAGTATCGGTGCGCTCTCTGGGACATTCATTGTGGACCGCGTTGGCCGTCGTTTTCTTACCCTCGCCGCAACCGCCCTTTGCGTTATGTGCCTCACGATCGTGACTGGTCTGGTCGGCTCGGGCGGTGGAGGCAGCGCCGGCTCCAGCGCCGGCATCGCCTTCGTCTACCTATTCATGGTGCGTACTTCTGTATCGGTCAACCAAAGATTTAACCGCTTCGCCACAGGTTTTCTTCAGTTTTGGCTGGACACCTATGCAAGCGTTGTACCCGGCCGAGATCCTGTCCTACCAAGCACGGGCGAAGGGACTGGGGTTCTTGGGAATCGTTGTTCAGGCAGCCAGCTGCATCAATACTTTCGGGATGCCGGTCGCGTTGCAAAAGCTCACATGGAAAGGTATCTCGCGTCTCCTCCTCCGTCTCGAGAACGACGACGCTGACTCCGTCTTCAGTGTACCTGATCTTCCTCATCTGGGACGTCTTCGAACTTATCATGGTCTACTTCTTCATGGTGGAACCCAAGGGTCTATCGCTCGAAGAGATCGACAGCATCTTCGAAGCGCCGAAGCCTGTGGCCTACAGCATCAACCTCGTTGCAGAGGCACGGGCGAGAGCGTTGAAGAGTAATTACTGACGTTTTTATGACTCGGGCCTGTCTTTTCATACGATATGTGGTGTACGATAGGAATCAGAATGTTTCCTCTGGGAACCTCGATAAGATCTTCCACCGTCAGTGTACACTCGTCTACTCGTCCGATTTGACGCCCTCGCATCAAGGCAGGACTGAGCGATTCGAAAGCGTGGATATGGCATTGACAAGAGTACATGTAGTAAGGTATCTGAACGAATAAATATCGGGATTTGAGTTCATTATTCGCGGCACTCAATCTGAGCCGATACTGGGTTCTGCCAGAGGCTCGTCCACGGGGACAGAAACAGGGAGCCGTATGACGTTGAAGCGAATCGCACACGTTACACGGTCGCCACTGCGCTGAACTGGGGACATAAGACGAGCGGTTTGAATTAACAGACAAACAAAACTCACCGCGAGCGATTCGAGATCTGACGAGGAGTTTTCTATGCCTCCCAGCATGAATAACTGAGGTCAAGGTAGTGAATGAAATAGACGAGTGTCGGGAGGGAGATACGTACTTTGCGCAGCATGGCCATTACGATAGAGGCTCAGTGGATGAAACACGCTCGTTGGACACGTTTTGAGGTAGCAATCGGCGACCTAAGAGCGCAACGAGTGGTTAGCCCGAGTCTTGAGACTCTACGGGGCGGCTCACCTTGGTCATGTTGTTTCCGCTGAGTCTTGGGCGATGGCAGATGTTGCAGTTGTGAACGGAAGAGGTGTATTGGCACATCGAGTTGAGTCACTTGGGGTAGTATGAGGGTGCTGGTCTTGACGCTCAAATTCCTGTATAAATGCATTCAAGCGTAGGCTGTGCGTTCCGTAGTAGCATTCTTTAGAGCATCTAAGCATGGTCCGCACACGAGGAGAACGATTTTGAGCGTTTGCACAGATGATCTTGACAGTTGCCCTATTCGGTCCCTGAGCTTGAGAGAAAAGGTCCAGAAAGAGTTGCTGTCAAGATGAAAAACGGCGAGCAGTACAGCTCCATTCGAAGGCCGAAGAGCCTAAAGGAGAGCGTCTATCCATGGTCGACTCGGCTTGTAATGAAAGTGCATTGATTGAGCACGGAAGACTAAGCGGGAATGGATCGCACCACTCATTGACATTCATACATCTAGCAGCATAGGGCCGTGGTCGAGGCCAAGACGACCTCCGAGCGGCCTCCCGTGCGGGACAACTGTCAAGTTCAAAATCGGCGCCAATGGACCGCGCCATAGACTCGGACTCAGACAAGGAGCAGCAGTTAATTGCCGGACGAGTTAGTTCCGCCGAAATACTAGTGTTTGTGTAAACGCAGGGCCGATGATTCTTTGTGGGTAACAAGTATGGAGGCTCGGTGATCATGAAGGAGGACCCAGGAGGTGCTCGAAGCAAGATTTCACGCGGAGCTTGAGGAGCAAGATTTTGGGCAGCAGTGTCATAGTGTACGTCTTCCCGCACTGAGCCATGAGTCTTTGAAGTGACTTGGAAGCGACCGTGGAGTCAAGAGAGAACTTGGGCGTTGTTGATGCCCACTCGGAACCGCGGCCGAATGCCACTCTTGACACGACCACCACCACGTTCGTCCGAACGTCCATCCTCCCACTCATCTCAAGGCCCTCATCTCGGTCCACCGTCTCAATGACCCCGAACGTCCAGAGTTCCTCGAAGAAGCGACCGTCGTCGATGAAAATGTCGACCGAATCCAAATGCTCCTGCGCAATCTAGCGATGAGTCGGGTGCTGTCGCCCATTTGCAAGTCAGCAACGAGAGTCAAGGCTTCGGCTCAGGGTCACCGCCGTTTTGAGACCCAGAAACCCGGAGGATCGGGTTGCCTCTTGCATAACGATACGCACAGGTGCGCTCTGGCTTGCACTCTTTCTTGACCCGAGACTGAAAGATGCTCCCAGTACCATCCTCCCGACATACCTCACCCTTCCGCTCGACATGACAACGCGTGTCCGTGGACAAATGGCACGCACCAATTCATGTCGTATCGCCCAACCAGAGCGCCCCTCAGTACGTTCTTGTCTGCGCTGCCTCTTGATGCGAGCAGAGCAATGACTTCCCGTCCAACGACGGACGATTCAGGCATCGAATCGGTGGAGAGGTCTGTCAAAGGAACGGACGCACGTTTAATCATCTATTTTCTTCCCCGATTAACTGTATCGATACGGACGCCGAAAGACACTGCCCGAAGGTGATGTTGTGGGTGCCTGCTAGTCAGAATTGTGGCTGACGAGTCGTTACCCGCCAGATGGAACTTCTTTCAGCTTTTATCTTCATCGAGCCCTCGACCTGCAGTGGTGCTCTCCTTGTGCGACAGGATAGGCATGGGCCCTCGGGCGTGGCCGGCCAGCACAATGGACACCGACTGCACTAGTTTTGATCGATTCGGATGCCATAACGCGTTTCCTGCGTCCTCCCAGCTTGCAAGCTCAATAGATCATCAGTTCAAAACATCATCGATAAAAGAATTGTCTCACCTGCTTTTCTCGTGCGTACTTGCTTGCTCAAGACCTTTTTCATGGCGGCCCCAGGTCGGCAGGTCCTCTTCAGCCTTCCCATTCACTGCTGACGCCCAAGGCGTATCCATCAGGCGGGGAAGTTCCTGGCTCGCGTCCAAGCGATGACGGTGCCGCTGATATATCTGCCGCTTGCACTACCGATTCCATGGACGAAGTCTTCACAGCTCTGCGGCGCCTGTCGCCTGGTCTTATAAGCCCAGGTATGTTTTAATTGCTGTATACATCGCCTTCTGACATGCATCAGGAAAACCGGGATTTCATAATCTGTTGCTAATTAGCCAAAATCCTAAACTTGGGCTAATCCTTGCTAATCCCGGACAATGCTGATAATCCGTGTGAATTATCAGTGAATTAGGTGCCAAAATGGTATGATCCCAGCAACAGTCCATACTAGGTACTAGAGGCTGCATGAGACTAATGAAGTCAAGGAGCATCTCAATGGACACCCGAGTTGACTTAATTTGCCAGTCGACTGCTGTGAAACTCGTTGCAAAAACTCTAAAGTCCCGCATCACAGTTCTGTCATCAACCATGTGTCATTCGGTCCCGGTTCCGCGCATCAGTCAATCGAGTCACCGGGCGTGTGACCGGCCTGAAAATTTCTCTTCTGCTCTCCCATGTCCCCCCAAGCCTCAGTCCCCGCCAGCCTTCATCGCCGTCGCCGTCGTCCAGCTCTCCAAGCCATTCTCAAGGCATACAAGCTCCCATATTCAAGTCGACGCCCCAAGCTGCCGCCCATTCAAGCCGCCGCCGTCGATGCCCAAAGCCGCCGTCGATGCCGCAAGCCGCCCAAGCCTTCGTCAACGCTCTCAAGGTTGGATCAACACCCCTCCAAGACCCCCCCCCCCCCCATCGACAACCTCAAGCTCTCACTCATCCAAGACCGGCGTCATGCTCGTCACTCCCGGTAGTCGTTTGAGCCCTCGTATACCGGGCTCAGTTCCGCCTCTTGCTGGTACGTACTCACTTATCTCTGCTTTCTCGCTCATGACTGACAATGTGCTAGCTCTGCAGGTTCCCGTTCCCGCCGTCATTTGCGGCTGCCAGACATCAAGTCCGTCGTTCGAGTGCGTGCCATCCGTCTCCACCTCTTCTCGACCCTCATTTGATGATTCTTGGCAGACCACCGCCGTAACAACTCGGCCCTCCGCGCCCTCACCTCCAAGCCGTGGCCCCTCATCCTTTGATCTGCGCTTGTCCGCAGTGCATGCGTTGGTACGTCTGTTGACTAATTCTCTCTCTTCTTACTCACTGAGTGACTGCAGCATCTTCCAGGTTGTTTAGGTGATTAGCTAGATTGCATAGATAGTCCCATGTCTATGTAGCTTGTTTGAATGCATTCTGTTCCCCGTCTTTTGATATGGCCTGGAATCTAAGCACCTAAACTGACTGGACAGTCTGCCATAATGCACGATAAAACTGGGATAAAGCTCACTAAAGCTTCCTAGTTCATCATCATTAGAAGGGGGGGTAGCTAATCCTACATTCTCAAATTCCTACACTTGGTGCTAATTAGCGACAATTATGAACGATTATTAAGAATTATGGGATTCCAGTTTTCCTGATGTGATGTAGGCAGCCAAAAAGCGCACAAGAAGCCGCGCAAGGATGCTGCTTTCCCTTTCCCCTCCCGCTCGACTACCGCGAGCGACATCCGTGGTCCGCGCCTGTTAACTTCTCTGCCACTGTTTCTCATCGCTGTGTAGGCACTACTGGCGTGAAGAAGACCGCCCGTCGCCGCGCCACTGCTGGCGCTCGCAGTACGTCTGCATTTGGGCAAGCGGTCGCTCTAGTTCCTGACTTCGTCGTACGACAGGTCGCGCTGGTGTCGGAGAACGCTTCTTGCGACGCTCTCTTGAGGCTATCATTGGTGAGCGGCCCATTCCATCGCATTTCCACTTGCTCAATATCCTACAGATGGTGAACGCGATGCTGCGACTCTCGCCCCAGGGGCGATGAAGCCATTTGGTACGCCTTCGCTGTAGCGAGTTGTCCTCCATGCTTACTTCTGGTCAGGTCGCGCACCCCGCGCCGTCAGAGCTATTCACCCTGCTCTGGGATTCAATGCCTTCGGGTCACTTGGGATGGACCAGGACGTTTGCGATGCTGGTCTCGGTGGGTTTTGCGAGTCCACAACGCATTCCAGCTAACATCTTCTCGAAGATTTCGAGGCGTCCGTTACATGGGATGTGTCTCGTCAGACTGAGGGTACGTTGCCTCTAATAGTCTGTTTTGCCCACTGAAGACGCTCCAGATGGATACGGGACCTTCCTCGACAACGCTGGTACGTTCTTTGGAGATTTCTGCCGCTCGACGCTGACGAAGGGTTCAGAGTTGTTCACGGACGATATCGCTACCGTCGCCACCCGCTTTTGCTCGAGCCCTTGACGGAGAGAGCACTACTGTGACTGTCGACTACGCTGCGAGTGGTTCCGGAGATCGCGCTCACGCTACAATGCCAGCAGGCACTGGCACCTTCCAAGCCCAAGTAGCGCCCTACCAGGCTGTCGCGCTCGACGGATTCTGCCCAGGCCATGGCGCTTGCCCCAACTGCCGCAACGCCGACCCAGGCGTTGGTCAGTGGCGATTCGGAGAAGTGAGCCAAAAGATGGTGTGTAGCGCGTGTGGGCTGTATGAGCGCCGAACGGGGACTTGCCGCCCACCTGAGCTCGAGGCGCGAAAGATGCTTAGGCTCTCGAGTGGGGGAAGGCGTTGATTCTCGAGGAAGGGGGCTCTGAATGGTTTATGGCGTTGGTTTGTGGATGGTCTTATTCTTGTTCTGTTATCCCTGGTATCCTTGTTATTCTCGCTCTCTCGCTCTGCCTGTACCACCACCCTTTTCTTTCTTTCTTTTCATGAATTCACATTGTAACTACCAATTCATTTGCGCCCTGCTACATCTGGTGGTGCGGGGATCGACTACCCATATGTAGAACTCCCCAAATCGTCCTGTGAGCGATCCTCCGCTACGTATACTAGTACTAGCCTCTCATATCTGAAGGAATAAAGACCACGATACCGAGAATATCATGTCAAGAGCATCTCCCAATTCCATGCGCCACGTCGGAAAGCTTCAAGAGTCGTCAACGCTTCCCTCCCGCGCGCAACCGCAGCATCTTCTTCAACTGCAACTCTGGTGGGCGCAGCTTGCGCTTGCGGCTTTCGTACAACCCACATGCGCTGCACACCATCCTCCGGCTGATAATGCCCAGGCGCCAGTTTGTAGGGGCGGAATTTTGGCAGTTTGGGCCAGGAACTTGAATACCCATCCATCCGCCCATCCGAAGCCCATCCTGTCTATCCTCACTTACACAACAATCTTTCCCATTGTCCGGAGCCATACGACGCGAGCGCTGTCTCTTTTTGGAGGCGCAAAAGATCGTCACCTGGGCGCAGCCACCCATCTCGAGGCTCAGCGCTCAGCTTGAGCGCGTCCTTCGGGAGCCCTTGTAGTGTTCTCCAGGGCCGGGCTTAAGCCCTCGGGCCCGGCCCGGCCCTCCCTCCGCAGGCCCGGCCCTATGCAGGGCAGGGCCGGGGCCGAGTACTTAGGGCTCAGGGCCGGGGCTTGAGATTCCTGCGGCCCTCAGCCCTAGGGCTGCGCCCGGTCAGGCCCTGGCTGCCGCCCGAGCTCCCCGAGGTCACATATCCGTAACATCGGCCGAGCGCGGGTCTTTCGGGAGTCTGACTAAATACTTTGATTTGGTACGCAAGCTTCCTAGATTGGTAATACTCTTGTGGAGAACACGGGATCGTGACTGATGAATGAATTCTCGCCGCTGACAACCTCCGCCGACACGATGTATAGCTGTCCTGGCGACTAGGAGCACCTTGGAGGAAGTTTGAGTGATATACTGCAAGATGAAGACAAGTTGTAAGTGTATTTCATTTTATTTAAGCGGGCACTCACTTGGTGTGCAAAGATAGGGCCGAAACCCTGGGCCCTGGGCCGGGCAGGGCCCCGCAGGGCTGAGGGCCGGGGCCGGAGGATTGAGTCGGCCCTGACCCTCACAAGCCCGGCCCTGAGTAGGGCAGGGCCAGGGTACCCGGCCCTGGAGAACACTAAGCCCTTGGGACTCTGTGTCTGCAACTTGCGTGTCGAGTGCATCTGAGTGCATCGACATGTCATCTTCCTTCGCTGATGGAAGTTGGCCGTGTCCAATGCCCCTCAAATGCCCCTTGTTGTTGGATGCGAGCCGCTTTTGTGTGGGGTCATATGCGGCAAAGAGATTGTGATTTGGAGCAGAAGTTGACTCGAGACATGCGCGGGTAGTGCCGAAGAGAATGTAGTAAGGGTCTGTCATTGCTCGCGGCTCGGAGGACACCTCTGGATGCTGTTTTTTTTTTTAATTTTAATTTTTTTTTTAATTTTGGGTGTTTTAAATGTTTTTGAAGCACCGCTTCCTCCAAGTTGCGCAATCTTCCCAACATGCGCAATCTTCCCAACACCGGCCTCCCTATCCCTTCCCGCTCGTCCTACGCACTGTGTTTGTTCTCGAGCGTGGTCAGGAGACGCTCCAACGCCTCTGCGAACTCTTAGCTCGTCCTCCTTCATTGTCCCTTTCGAGACGGACAACTCTTCCCACTTCCCATGTTATTTCCTGTATGAACACAATGTGCTACTTGACCGTCTTTCTACTAGTACATACGTGCAGTGTGGGCACTGACCGGTCACGGGTCAACCCTGGCTGGCCAACTTTGACCGATGACCGGGCCTGACCGCGGCTTGACCGGACTTGACCGCAATTTGACCGCAATTTAAAATCGTGATTTTGGAATGGTTTCTGCACCATTTGGCTTGATACTAGGTGCGTTCAAATCGTCTGAATCTCCTCTACATCATGGTGCATTGTAAGATCATGCAAAACCAATCTGTTGGGCTCAATACAAGTCTTGGAATCAGTGATAAGTGGACGAAGTGTTTATCTCACTTTGAACCTGTTTCTGCAAAAGACCGCTCAGATTCAAATTACACTTGTGCTTTAGGGTGTCACCAGATGTCCACCGAAGCCAGCGAGAGCTGGCTTCCCAAATGGGCAGGAGTCAATCGTCAATGGTCAAATGCGGTCAAGCCGCTGGTCAAATCGGTCAAGGCCGGTTTGACCCGGTCAATGCCCACACTGTCATACGTGACTCCTGTGCATACCTACCTACGGAAAGCTCCCATTAGTCGCTGTCATAACTTCCTCTTCACTGGCCGCCGTGGCCGGAATATGCTAAGGGATCTTTTGTCCTGAATAAATTTACTAGCTATTCACGGTGCATTGTGTGACAATGTGCTGGGACCTGCAACTGGACCCTCTGTCTCACAGTCACTTTTGTTCTCCATATGTATCATATGAACAAGTCCAGCCGTCTCAACAAACTCTTCAACAGTCTTGGGATCCCTTGCAAGAACACATATTAGTGTGGTGTATGTGCATTGTGAGGTGCGACAAACTTTATGTGTTCATGCATCATTGATATCAGTTTTGCTTGCATGGATGGGGATAGATGTGGCAAAAGCTGGTCCAAGATTATCACCGCAGATTGCCATCCAAAATTGGGCAATGCAAGCGACAGCTCTATCATCTCAACTGCACCTGCTGCAACAGCCTGCACTGCCCCTTCTGGTAGCTTACAGATTTCAAGGAGCTTCATGCATGAATCTGCGGAGTTTGGCCTGACAAATTTGCTTGTGTCAGGTTTCTTATAAGCAGTCCAGAAGTTGAGGTTACGTACAGAATCTCCTCTGAATATACAGAGTTTTGGTCAATCCTGGCAAATGTTGTTTGTGTGAGGTTTTTTATAAACCATCTAGCAGTAGAGGTCACATACACTGCAATTCTTATCAGCTCGCTGAGTCGTTTCTGCTGCAGAATCTGCTGAGATGTACATTTCGACAGAGGAATGCAATCTTGGTTCTGATCTTGGAGCTCTTCTAGTGCAAGATCATATGCTACCCTTCCAGGTGCATAGATCTGGGCCTCCTGAAAATTGTTACCAGTCAACAGGCAGTGAAGATGAGAGCACAGCTCACATGTTCCCATGGTTCTGGAAGCTCTCTTGGGCAAGGAAAGACAGCTCTTGTGTAGGACCATGTTCTCTCGCGTTCTATTGGAAGAGGCTTGAAGTAGACCTTAAACCACTCTGAGAGCCAGGAGGGTGGCCGCTGTCCTGATAGGACACTGATGTGAGGAGCTAGTGTAACATAGCCATTGTCACGATGATTGTGGGACTTGACAGAGAGGCGGTGGTACATTGGAATGGATACAGGGATAAAGTCGCCACGAACTGCATCTGGTTGTCGATGAGATTCTGTTGTCCATCACATCAGTAGATATCTCTATGCACCAAAATGCTAAGAATATACCAATTTGTTTAATGACTGCAGCAGTTGGGCGCCGTATGATCCACTTTGTCAGCAGAGTGACAGCGAGGCGCAGGACAGGGGGGAACAGGATGCGTTGCAAGAGAAGGATCCCACAAATAGCCAGAATGGTGGTTCCCACTGTAACGACCATGCTGACTTCTACCCCTGGATACGAGTGGAAGATGTACGGGTAGAATATGAGTCCGAAGCCAGTGCTGACTCCACCCGCAATTAAAACAGCCATAATGAGTGAAAGTCGGCGGAGGAGTAGGAATCCATTGCGCCATTCCTCGTAGTGCAAGAAGCGAAATAGAAGGCCAATTGACGATGGATCGTGGGCTGCCCATTCCTCGGTGGTAATGCTGGCTATTCTGCGACGCAGGTTACGTGGAAAGATGAATTTTTTGGGATGGATCTCGAATGCAATGAAGGAAAAGGAGTAGTGGAGGAGGCCAATGATGTGGAAGATGTGCCGAGAGAACCAGAAGCAGTTGCTGGACGAGATAGCGTAGTTGGGCTTCAAAGAGACAATGACTTGAAGGTAGGATGCAAGATCGGCCAGTGTTGCGGGAGGACCACGCCACTTGTGGTCCAGGAAGTCGTAGAATGCGGGAATGACGACTGTTGTTGCGAGATGAACGGCGATGGAAGGAATGACAGAACCTCGGACGCACCATTTGTGTCGCGGGGAATAATCTCCGAGTCGCACTTGCGCAAGAGGGCAAAGAGCAGCAAATGCTGTCCAAGGAACTCTTCATCTCCCACAGTGCAGGACTCGGATATGGTCGCCTTGTCGATAGCTCGTGGATCGAAGGTCGTCCGCCCAGCACGCTCAAGCGTGAGGTAATACGCACGAGAATTCGATGTGTTCGGGTCGGTGTGCTCAAGGCGCAGCAGAATCGACTGGTGTTTCAAGCCGAGTTGGCACTCCCACCAGGATATGTCGGTTATGACTGCGTCCTTGATGTGTTGCTCTGCGTGCTGAATCCAGGCGCAGAAATCCGCCAAGGTACGCGACCCGGGGGTGACGGTCGCGCTGTTCATTTCCTCCAGGCCGACATTGACGCGTCCGCGTTCGATATCAGAGGGGAACTGAGAGCTTTGCAACTCGCGGAGCCAGACCATGGAAGAAGGAGGCAAGAGGTGTCGGGAGGCTGTGCACTCCACAGCATTTGGTTCTTGCGCGCGCGCGTCAATCAGAACGCGCTATATTTGCAACTGCCCATCGAGTGGCAAGCGCCAATTCCCAAACACTACCATGCATTAGCCGCGAAGCGGTGTTATCTAACTTTAGAAATTCGGGGTGGCAAGAGCCCGCGGATAGGCGAGTGGGGGAGGCAAGGGTATGTCGATGGGTGTAAAGCCCTTGGGTGCGTTTTCGTGTCCTTTTCAGCACGAGAGAAGCTGATGCTGGAGATTTTCAGGGCGGACAATCTGCAAGCGATGAAATCGGCGCTGGGTCGTCTGCGCACACGTCTCACGTCTGGCTCCGACCAGCGTACTTCCAGAAGGTCTACAACAACACGTTCGAGTTTGCGAAGAGCGAGGGCCAGAGGAGTCTGCCTTGACAGTTTCGGCGATGCTCATCCCATGTATACGTAGCGTTGGGAACCGCCTCGGCGCTCTGGAGACTGTTGCTGCCGTATGCGACGCTGGGCGCGAGGGTAGACGCCAGTGGGGACACTGTCATGGGTGCGTTTTCCGGCGTTCCTCGTCCATTCTTCTCCATACATTCGCTTTCTCTTGGCCTTTTCATCTCGTCCACTGAACCTTCCTCTCGTTACCCGTTTCTCGCGGTCCTCGCACTCGCTCTCTGCGTTACGATGGCTGCGATATGCCTGCGATGGTGCTGGATGGGTTCACATTCTCGAGAATGGACATCAGCAAAACGGAAACTTTAATATAAAAGAACATATGAGCATATAATGTCCATAAAGCTGCAATATGATAAAAGCTGCTGAACAAGAATATAGCGGCCCTCCAGGAGCTTGCAATCAGCCGAAATGTCCCGCAATGTGTTGCAATCTGATGGAAGGTCACGCAATGTGATGATGAGATTCATTGCGATTGCAAGACCAACAGCAAGTGTAAGGGAATATACAGACATATATCCTTACGAAAACTCAAGAGGCACTATGTTGCTTCTTCTTCTTGCTCTTAGCCAGGATAGATTGGGAAAAAAGATAAAGTTATATTCATCGTATGCGACCTGCTACTACTCGAACATGCACAAACATCGGTGCAGTGCCGCCGCCGGCGCAGGTGGGACAGACAATACAGGCATATGGGAAGGCGGGAGAGGGAGGAGGGACAGGTGGCGAGGCACGAAATAGTCAATAAACAATACAAACTTGAGTGGGGGACATACCTAATGGAGCTGGCCCGGAATCCTTGCAGGACATGCTTGCGAGCATCGGATGCTTGAGGTGTTGCGGGTCTTCATCAATTGCGACATCTTGTCTAACTTGCGACTTGAGGTTTCCGCTGAGACGTTGCCGGGGCTTGAATCTTGTTCTTGCTTCACGGCTTCGCGTTGACCTTGATGCCTAGAGGGGACGACTTGGCGAGCCATGGCTTGCGGCTGGATGTTGAGCGCAGCGGAGAAGCCTAGATGAGGCCGTGATGGTAGTGGAGCGGGCTGGGGTGTCGACTTGAGGGACTGGAGGTGCGCAGAGGGAATGGGAGTGGAAGAGGTGTGATGGAAGAGACGCGGAGAGGCCGTGTGAGGCTGCCAACGTGGAGCGCAAGAGGCTGGCGCTGGAGCTGGGCGCCGGCAACGGCAGCCTGGGAGGGACGGAGGCGGGCAGTGGGCGAGTGGGTGGTGGGTGGTGGGCGAAGAAAAGAGCAACCAGCGTTACATGTGTCACTTTCATCATCACCTTGATGATCAAGCACGCCATACGTCCGCGTGGTGATTGCGGACTTGGTGATTGCGGACTGAGCGAATTTCGCCGCAAATAATTTCGCTCCGCGCTCCCCTCGTCTCTCAGCCGCACAATATTGTACTACCTGCATAGCCTGGCTCACTACATTACCAGCTTGCTTGACCATTGGTCCCAACTCAGCGCGTAAGCTCGTTACGTGTAATTGTGTCAGGAAGGGTGAGCGCGCGGGCTGAGGCCCGGGCTTACTTAGATGGCAACACAGGTGCTTGTAATCAGAGATACACTTGTGTGGCGGAATGCAAGCCAATATCTTGCTCGGCATTCGATTGCAATCGCACATCCGGTCTGATCTCCGAATGTAAGCTGATGACATCTTGGACATCAGCTTCCAATCGTTTAGCCGAGCGGGCCGGACATTGCAAGGTCATATCCGCGCGGTTAATCTTGTATATTCCTTTGCATGCCTATATACAATGCTTAGAGATTATATAGGAACATAAGAATGTTCCACTTTTGCTGATGGACGACCCTGGTTTGGGTGTTCCCCAGGCTCGATGCCGTCCCTACCTACCTGTCGCTTGCCCATCCCGATCTACCTCTACTCTATCCACGCCGTCGTACTTATACGCACACGGCCTTTTCGTTACAATACCTGCTCCTTCCTTCCTTCGTACGATACCACCTCGGTCGTATGCGACTTCCTCCAAAAGGACACTCTTCTCCCTCTCCTCTTCCTCTACCCTCCCTTCCAGACATGCACCAAGCCTCGTCCTCCCCATCGCCGGCAACGATAGTGATTGGCTTCATACATGGCGGATCGTTCGACGAGGCATTGTGTCGGCCACCGGAAGGTGATGACTGTGGACCATGCCTGCGAGCTCGTTCCGAGCGTCCTATTGGTCGTCGGCGGAAGCTTGAAGCTTGAAGCCGTTGGGCTGGTGGCTTTGCGGCTCTTGTCGTGTGTTGTCGTGGATGCTGGTCGGCACAGGTCTGCATTGCGGCCTCCTGGCAGGGCGAATGGATGTTCTTCTGCTGTCCTTCGAGGCGAATCCCATTGGCGCTTGTCGAGACTGGGTCGAGCTACCCGCTTTTCCTGTGTCCGTTTTCCGTGGCTTTCGCGACACGCTCTATACCTCCCCCTCACCTGGAGCTTTCGCTGACCGAATGACAGACGCGTCTGCACGAGGCGAAGGCTGGCTGCCCGAATACAACGAATGGTGGACCGAGTTCCTTGCGGAGAAGAAGCTCAAGGATGTCAGCAAGGATACGTGGGTTATGGTGAGTGTCTTGTTCTTCGAGGTGTTCTTCTCTCCGTCGTTCCCGTGTTGTTGCTGCTCGAGCTCGGCGGCCTGCTTGGGAAGAAGCATGACCAAACGGTGTGGCAGTACCGACGAGCCCAGCGAGGAGGGACTTGCCAGGGGGTGTTCCCGAGGACCGCGGTGCCTTTCGTCGTCGAGGAGGCTTGCTCGTCTTCGTGACGCAGGTCTCCTTTGGCGTCTACTCGACCCCTTCATCTTTCGAGTATATACGAGACCAGTGGGAGTAGGACTGGGCGAGTCCCACTCTTGGCGGCCGAGTCCCACTGATCTTTTGCGCTATCAGTGGGACTTGAGAGGTTGTGGTCAGTCCCACTTGACACTCACATCAGTGCCATCAACTATGCCGCTCACTGCCGGTACTCGAGTTTTTTGTCAAATATTAGAGTTTTTTTAGTGAAATATGACCTTATGGGCGATCTGGAGTGCGGGGGAGACCCCCGCAGACCCCCTGCTGCTCGCCGCAGGGGCCCGCTCGCCGCGGAGGCCCACTGCGTGGTGCTTTTCATTTATTTAATTTTTTTAACATTTTATTCGAGTTTTATGCTAATAAATATTGGTTAGAGCCCTGGAGTGCGGGGGAGACCCCCGCAGACCCCCCTACGCTCGCCGCGAGGCCCACTGCGTGGTGCTTCCGCTCGCCGCGGGGCCCGCTGCGCGGAGCATAGGTATTGGTGTTGGTGGCACTCAGTCGGCATCTCTGATCGGCCGCGCGGCGAACAAACGTCATCAGCACTTGTCAGCAGCCAAGCGAGCGCTAACCGACCTTAACTGACGTGATGAGTGGGACCGGCCCTCAGTCGGTGGGAGTGGGACTGGTTGCCGAGTCCCACTCCCACTGGTCTCGTCATCCCTCTCATCTTTCCTTTCCATCATATCCCTTTCCTCGTTTGCTACCCCACCCACTCACAGTTCCTCGACTTTATCCGCGCTATCGACTCGCGTTTCGTCACATACGACGTCGAAGCCGCATGGCCATCCGCCATCGACGACCTTGTCGAGTGGGCGAAGGAGCGTGTCGGGGCATGATTGCCTGAGCCCGGTGGTGGTGGGCTTGCTTGCGACTGTCTCTCGTGTACTCCGCGGTATATGCGTACATATAGCTGTTGTGTGTTCTTGGTTTTGTAGCAACGTAGATGATGTAGAAAATCTCTGTCGATCGAGGGTGGGTCATTAAGTCTGTTCGCTACTTGATATTTCCGTATCTGCGGCTGTGCGATGCATGATACCGGCCTTGAACGATTTTGCGGCTCGACGTATAGTGTATTCAACTATTCAACGTCGAATGCCGAAGGAAGACAAGTCCCCTTGGCGAAGAAAGCTCAGAAACAGGGCCAGAGCTCTTGTCAAAACAGCCGTCTTCCCGGTTCACTGTGAGCTCATACGCCACCGCCCGCAAAACATCTTTATCGTCCCATACGTGATCGCCGCCGCGTAATATATTTAACGTCTCTGGCTGAAGCTTGAAGAGCAAGATTTTGGGCGTAGCGCAGCAGTCATAGTACTCAGCCATGATTCTTTGAAGCGACTTGGAAGCGACCGTGAAAGTCTTGGGCGTTGTTGATGCCGATTTGGAACCGAATGCCACTCTTGACACGACCACCACCACGTCGGACTTCGTCCGAACGTCCATCCTCCCACTCATCTCAAGGCCCTCATCTCGGTCCACCGTCTCAATGACCCGAACGTCTAGAGTTCCTCGAAGAAGCGACCGTCGTCGATGAAATGTCGACCGAATCCAAATGCTCCTGCGCAATCTAGCGATGAGTCGGGTGCTGTCGCCCATTTGCAAGTCAGCAACGAGAGTCAAGGCTTCGGCTCAGGGTCACCGCCGTTTTGAGGCCCAGAAACCCGGAGGATCGGTTTTGCCTCTTGAGGCATAACGATACGCACAAGTGTGTTCCCGTGCCGCACTCTTTCTTGACCCGAGACTGAAAGACACTCCCAGTACCATCCTCCCGACGTACCTCACCCTGCCGCTCTCGACATGGCAACGTGTAAACTGACACGCACCAATTCGTGTCGTATCGCCCACCCGCCCTTCACCACTGCGCTGCCTCTTAATGCCAGCAGAGCAGCGATGTCCCGTCCAACGACAGACGATTCAGGCATCGAATCAGTTGGAGAGGTCTGTCAAAGGAACGGACGTACGTTTAATCATCTATTTTCTTCCCCGATTAACTGTATCGATACAGACGCCGAAAGACACTGCCCGAAGGTGATGTTGTGGGTGCCTGCTAGTCAGAATTGTGGCTGACGAGTCGTTACCGCCAGATGGAACTTCTTTCAGCTTTTACCTTCATCGAGCCCTCGACCTGCAGTGGTGCTCTCCTTGTGCGACAGGATAGACATGGGCCCTCGGGTGTGGCCGGCCAGCACAATGGACACCGACTGCACTAGTTTTTATCGATTCGGATGCCATAACGCGTTCCCTGCGTCCTCCCAGCTTGCAAGCTCAATAGATCATCAGTTCAAAGGATCATCGATATAACAACCAAGAATTGTCCCACCGGCTTTTGTTCTGCGTACCGCTTGCTCAAGACCCTTTTTTCATGGCGGTCCCAGGTCGGCAGATCCTCTTCAGCCTTCCCATTCACTGCTGACGGCCAAGGCGTATCCATCAGACGGGGAAGTTCCTGGCTCGCGTCCAAGCGATGACGGTGCCGTGGATATATCTGCCGCTTGGACTACCGATTCCATGGACGAAGTCTTCACAGCTCTGCGGCGCCTGTCGCCTGGTCTTATAAGCCCAGGTATGTTTTAATTGCTGTATACATCGCCTTCTGACATGATGTAGGCAGCCAAAAAGCGCGCAAGAAGGCGCGCAAGGATGCTCCTTTCCTCTCCCGTCCGACTACCGCGAGAGACATCCACGGTTCGCGCTTGTTAACTTCTCTGCCACTGTTTCTCATCGCTGTGTAGGCACTGCTGGCGTGAAGAAGACCGCCCGTCGCCGCCCCACTGCTGGCGCTCGCAGTACGTCTGGTGTTGTGCAGTCGCTCCAATCCCTGACAATCTCTTCCTACAGCTCGCGCTGGTATAGGAGAAGAGTTCTCGTCGCGCTCTCTTCAGGCTATCATTCGTGGGCAGCCCGTTCCATCGCATTTCTATTTCTTAATATCCTACAGATGGTGAACGCGATGCTTCGATTCCCGCCCCAGAGGCAGTGAAGACACTTGGTACGCCTTCGCTCTAGCGAGTTGTCCTCCAGGCTTACTTGGAAGCAGGTCGCGCACCCCGCACCGTCGGAGATATTCACCCTGCTCTGGGATTCGATGCCTCTGGGTCATTCATGATGGACCAGGACGTTTACGATGCTGGTCTCAGTGGGTTTGCGGGTCTACAACACATTCGAGCTAACATCTTCTCGAAGATTTTGAGGCGTCCGTCACATGGGATGTGTCTCGTCAGACTGAGGGTATGTTGCCTCTAATGGTCCGTTTCCCCCACTGAAGACGCTCCAGATGGATACGGGACCTTCCTCGAGAACGCTGGTACGGTCTTCGGACATTCCTGCCCTCAACGCTGACGAAGGCTTCAGCGTTGCTCGCGGACGATATCGATACCGTCGCCACCGCCTTTGCTCGAGCCCTTGACGGAGAGAGCACTACTGCGACTGTCGGCCGGGATAGTCACGCTGCGGGTGGCTCCGGACATCGCGCTCACGCTACCATGCCAGCAGGCACCTTCATCGTCACCACGGCCCCCCAAGCCCAAGCCCAAGTAGCAACGACCTACCAGGCTGTCGCGCTCGACGGATTCTGCGCAGGCCATGGCGCTTGCCCCAACTGCCGTAACGCCGACCCAGGCGTTGGTCAGTGGCGATTCGGGGAAGTGAGCCAGACGATGGTGTGTAGCGCGTGTGGGCTGTATGAGCGCCGAACGGGGACTCGCCGCCCACCTGAGCTCGAGGCGCGGAAGATGCTTCGACTCTCGAGTGGAGGAAGGCGTTGATTTGCGAGGAAGGAAGGAGGCTCTACGGCGTTGGTTTGTCGATGGTCTTGTTCTGTTATCCCTGGTATGCTCGCTCTCTCGTTATGCTTGCTCGCTCGCTCTGCCTGTACCACCACCCTTTCTTTTTCTTTCTTTTCATGAATTCACATTGTAACTACCAATTCATTTGCGTCCTGCTACATCTGGTGCTGCGGGGATCGACTACCCGTATGTAGAACTCTCCAAATCGTCCTGTGAGCGATCCTCCACTACGGATACTAGTACTAGCCTCTCATATATGAAGGAATAAAGACCACGATACCGCGAATATCATGTCAAGAGCCCCGCTCCCAATTCCATGCGCCACGTCGGAAAGAGTGGCCAGTCAACGCTTCCCTCCACCGCGCATCCGCAACATCTTCTTCGTCTGCAACTCTGGCGGCCGCAGCTTGCGCTTGCGGCTTTCGTACAACCCACAAGCGCTGCACACCATCTTCTGGCTGATAATGCCCAGCCGCCAGTTTGTAGGGGCGGAATTTTGGCAGTTTGGGCAGGGGCCGTGGCCGGGCGGGACACGACAGATGAAGCAGACGCACGCAAAACCAGATGCGACACAATCCAAATTAAGCCTGCATCTTGATGGCATCTTGCCGCAGATGCGACACATTTACCAGACGCGACACTTGCATTTGATGCGGCCGGAGGCTGGCAATCAACACATCATGATGGTTAGCTGGTTAGATGTCGGGTGGTTAGCAGTTAGGGTTAACTGGTTAGTGGTTAGTGTTAGAGGTTAGTTGGTTAGATGGTTAGTTGGTTAGTGGTTAGTTGGTTAGGGTTAGTGGTTAGGGTTTGGTTAGAGTTAGGTTAAGAAGGTACAGAGAAAAAAAAACATGGGGGAGATGCCAGTATATTTGTGTAGGCTGTTGAAGCATCGGCAAGGGCGGCAGGTTTGATGTGGTGATAGCAACAGCAAGAACGTTCGACACTTTGCCAAGCCTGATGCGCAAGTGTCGCATCTGTTTTTGCGTGCGCTGGCTTCATCTGTACAATCCTCGTGGCCGGGGCAGACAGTGGAGCCTACTACATCGAGGGTTACCGGTGCCGGTGGAGGAGGGGGAGGGGGAGGAGCAGGTGGAGCAGCGCGCTTGCGGTTGCGAGTGACAGTCGCGGGAGTCTCGATGAACCAAGTGTCTGCTGGTGCTCGAGCAGGCCGGGAACGACTTGGACGGGATGATGAGGAGGGTTCGGCATAGCTCTGCGGCGATCCGGGAGCGATAGGCGATCCGGTGAGTGGGTGGTGAAGAAATCCTGGAGATTTTAGTATTCATACCGCCCATATTAGTTGGCAATGCGAAACTCACGGGGGTCAACCGTCAAACCTCCTGCGGGAGAAGCTTCGGGGCGAGAAGGTGTTTTCCAAGAAAACGAAAGCTCGTAGTCTGAGGCACGTCTTAGCGTTCAAAGGAACTACCGAGTGGAGGAAAAGACGTACTCGCGTCGTTGATGAATGCATCCCAGTCCACTTCCGAAGTCGCCTGGGCCAAAGTGGATCCGCCTATAATTCTCAGCGTCTAGTTGTAGCCGCACGAGTAAGAGCCCACCGATATCAAGGCCATCCTCGTTGACACCCTGAACTTCATCTAGTATGAGCTTGGGTTGGCACAAGTGGAGGAGGGCCTAGGGCGCACCATCGACTTTTGCATTGTAGGATCCCCTGCGGCTTCTCCCAGAGGCCGAAGGCGACTCGGTGCCTGATTTACTCGATTAGCCTCGAGGGCGTTCGAAGCAACGGCGACGTAGTACGTACCAAGGAGCCCGGGAGAAAGTCGACGGAGTGTGTCAAGAACAAGCGGGGTATGCTCTTCTTTCCAAGGCGACAGTGCCTTTGAACTGCCAGTCTCGGTGGACGGGGGGTGATTGAAAGGTGCTGGCGCAGGGCTGTTGTCTGATGTACGCGATGTCGCCGCATCAGCGGCTTGAGAGCGCTGAGGAAGGGAAGTATCTTCACCGCCCATGTTAACTTGGGAAGGTTTCCGAGACTTGAAAGCGGAGCGGTTTATAAGTAGGCAGGCGGCCAAGACTTTTGCGCTTTTGCACAGTGCTCAGATGCACTTTTGAACTTGACACGTCGAGAAATAGCACATCTGTCGAAGAGATTTGACATATCGGCGACTCTTGTCCGACGGAGAACGCAGTCTCCGAGGGCTGACGCACCGACGCCCAGGTCACGCCTCATCGGCTAGGATGAAGAGCTGATGTTGGAGCTCGTCGAGAGAAACAGAATAGAGCAGGGCCGCTTGGGCGTGTCGTAAAACACAAGGGTTGAAAGAGAACCTGCGCGTCCAGCACAAAAAATAGTCTCTGCGCTGCACGCACTCCAAAGAACTGCAATGTCGCTGCTGGCTCCGAGTCCGTGCTGACTGATACTTACGACGCGGTCTCGGATGCTGACCGACCTAAATAGTCCGTAGACGCCGCCGCAGCCAGAATCAGACTGCCAGATGGCTTCCCGCAACTCAATTGAACGTTGAGGACGAAAATGGAATCTTGAAGAAATGATCCCGCAGCGGCAATGTGGCGGACTTGGACTGAGTCTGACTCGGAGCGCGAGAAAGCGGAGACGTCCCGAGGTCAGGCGGGCTTTCGAGCTTCAAGTACCGAGGAAGCGGACTGCGAGACTCGGACGAAGGAGTGATGACAGACTGGAGGATGAGTAGTCACATGCTATCGGAGTCAGCACTGGAGTGTTCACGAGTTTTATTTGTAGACCTATAGCTAATGGCAGATGATATCGGGAACGAAGCAATTGTGGTAGCGAAACCGCGGACATGTATTAACAAGTTTTGGATGACTAGTAGGGTATCTGAACTGCAAATAAATATCGAGTTCATTCTTCGCGGCGCGGGGATTCAATCTGAGCTGGTGGTACTGGGTTCCGCCGCCAGAGGATCGTCCACCGGGACAGAACTTGAAGGGGGAAGCCGTTGTTGAGCCTCGTCAGCGCTTGGACGCGTACGGCGACGGATCAAGACTGACACCATCACGTGCCGCATCAAGACGCGTCCAAGGTACCGCCGTTGACGCATTTACGTGCGCGCAGCCTCAAGCTCCGACTCCGGAACTTGCGCATTTATCGTTCAGGCCTTCAACCCTCATTACTGAACCATTTTATGCCATATTACCTTCCCCATCTTCCCTACTTCCCCGAAATCTCGTGCATTTTATTGTACTGTACCCTATATGCCCACAAGCTCCGTCCCATTTCTCCTTTTACTCATATTACAAGTCTCAGTACTATAAAAACTGTACCTACACTCCCAGAATATCAGACTTTTACACCCCAGTGTTTGAGTTTCACTCTCGCTCTAGTTCTCGCGCCTCTAGCCCTCGCTCTCGTAACGCCTCATCTTCGAATCACCGTCCCGCGTCGTCCCTCGTACAGCTGCGTGTTGGTCTTGACCTTGTGTCGGATCCCTCGCATTTTTATTTTAGTTTGTGGCCTTAGGAGTTGGGTCAGTCCGCTCTTAGCCGCGCCGCAAGCGCATCACCGTCTGACGTTGAAGCGAATGGCACAGGTTATACGGTCTCCAGTGCGTTCAACTGGGAAATATACATGAGACAGGCTTGTTGATTTAACAGAAAAACACAAATCACCGCGAGCGATTCTGGATCGGACAAGCAGCTTCCTATGCTTCCCAACATGAATGACTAAGGCGAAGGTAATGAATATACTAGTGTCGGGAGGGAGATACGCACTTTGCGCCGCATGTCCATTCCGGTGGAGGCTCAGGGGATGGAACACGCTGGAGGGACATGTCTTGAGGTAGCAATCGGCGACCTACGACCGTGGCGAGCGTGTTAGTCCGAGTCTCGAAACTATCCTGGGCGGCTTACCTTCCTGTAGTTTCCGTCCAGTCTTGGAAGCTGACAGATGTTGCAGTTATGGACCGAAGAGGCATATTGGCACATCGAGTTGCAGCAGAACGGGTGTATGACTCGAGTGGGGGGTTTGTGTTGACCCCTACATGGGCGCTTCCCGGATGTATAAATGCCTTTGAAGCGGTAGGCTGTGCGTTCCATAGGACCATTCTACCGCATCTAAGCCTCCTCTACGTGCGACGAGAACAATTCTGACCTTTTGCACAGATGATCTTGGACAGTTGCCCTATTCGGTCTTCGACCTTGAGAGAAAAAATCCAGAAACGGGTGCTGTCAAGATGAAAATCGGCGAGTAGTACAGCTCCATTCGGAGCCCGAAGAGCCCAAAGTACAGCGTCTATTCATGGTGGACTCGGTTTGTATTCGTGCGGCTGAAAGTACTTTGATTGAGCACGGAAAACTTAGCGGGAACGAATGGCACCCACTCATTCATATATTCAACAGGACGTACGTTGGTCGAAACCAAGACGACCTCCGAGCGGCTACCCGTCTGGGACAACTGTCAAGTTCAAAATCGGCGCCATAGACTCGTTCGTGCCTCACCAATAGCAAAACTCCGACCGAATTAGTTCCGCCGAAATGAGGTGTGTCAAGCGCAGGGTCGTTGGACTCGGAGTGGATTGCATTTGGTACTAACCGCAGGCGACTCGGCAGTGGGTCTTCGAAGAGGTACCGATTTGAAGCGAGAGTTGATACGGTGGCTCCGAGTCAGCTTGCAGAGATGTCGAATGTACTAGCAGCATTGATATCTTGGGAGTCTTTCCAGCACTCAGCTACGACTTTTGAATCGATGGTGGCAGTGAGAGAAAGCTTGGTCGTTGATGGTAAGCATCATCCGACTCAAGCTTGCCTTTTGGCATTTGCCACCACCATGAGCGGTCTTCCAACGATGCTCCCATTCACTCATGATCAACGACTTCATCTCCCTAACCTCCGTCTCGATGATCCTCGCCACGTCCGGCTCCGGTGGAGGAAGAACCAGCCGTTGTCGACGAGGATGTAGTCCATCCATTTGGGCTGCCCTACGGTCTGTAGCGCGCGTGCATCTATTCAAGTCACTCCGTCCTCTCTCTTGACCCGTGCTGACGTCTGGCGTCTCGCAGAGCCTGTACTCGAGCAGCAAGCATTGCCCACCTTGTATCCGTCGACTTTGGTGTGCTCGATGACCGGCCGGCTTTGCTGGAAAGACCAACGAGTGCGTTGTCCTGCGTGCGGCTCGACATCTAGTTTACTGAGTCTCCACAGACAACCCTCCAGCAACAAGAGACATCTTCGACAACTCACGTCCGTGTGTCGTGTCCGCGCTATATCTGGATAGATATCAGCCCCTACCCCGACTCTCTACGGCCCCGTATCGTCGGCTTCTCTCTCGACTTTCTGCACCCACCCATCGGAATCAAGGACCATTGGAATGCCACGTCGTCCCCAGGGAAGATCCCTGGCCGTCGGACTTGAAGGACAAATGTCAAGTAGGTTATCCTGCCCTCTGCGTCGACCCAAAGCTGACGTCCGGAGCCTCGCAGAGCAGGTCTTGTACCTCGTATCCGTCGAATTGGGTGTGCTCAGGCTCCCCAGTCGTTTGGCGCGTGCATGGACCGAAAATTTCGAGTGGCTCGCATCTCTTAGAAGATGACAAGTGCGTTTCCGCTACGTTCGTCGATAAACAGCTTACCGAACCGTCCGGCAGACCACACCCTTGAGCGACAAGGGATATCTTTGCGAATCACGTCCTTGTCCACAACCGAGCAATGTTTGGCTACATATCCGTCGTCCGCTTTAATTTCTACACCTGCACGTCCGGTGAAGGCAATCCGACCGCTGGCATACCGCGTCCCGCATATATAATCCATTCAGCCACCTACCGCGCCAACGGCATACCAGCTCGCGTCTTGCCCGGGTCCACACACGGTTTCGAAAGCGCATTCGGGTCTGCTCGCGGTACATTGCCAGTCGCCAGAGCGGTGTAATGCGAAAGACGAGCTCTGGGCTGGCGGGACGATACAAGCGAGCCCGCATAGACGTCACTCAAGATCCGCCAGCCGAAGCAGTTCCCGCGGCCAACGGCAGGCTTGCTGGCTCTCAATCATGACGGCTGCCGCGACAGGCTGCTGTTCCTCTCAAGACCGCAAGTTACTGCGTCTCTCACCCACCACTGTCGACACACCTCCCTACCTCTCATCTTTCTCATCTCCTTCGGCTCCTTTCCATACACACGCACCGGGTCAAGGCGCAAGGCCGTTGGAATACCCCATCGTCCCAATAACCCCTTCGACCCACGACATCACATTCGCGCGTCTCGGGAAGTCCCAATACTTCGACCGTGCCAATGCTCGTTTGCGGTACATTTTGCCAAGCTGGTGCACTTGAAGGCGAGCTCAATATCGGGGGTAGGAGCATGCGGAGCGGGCAAAGACTACGTCGCACTTTCGAGCCGCGCTACTCTCGCTCGAGTTGCGTGAGCTGGAGCGGTTCCTGTGGGCAACAGCGCTCGAAAATGGGAAACGACAGCGGACGACGGAGAACGGAGGATTGGCGATGAGCATCGATGGCCTAGCTACTGCAGTCGTGGACTACCGCCCTCAATGAACTCGCATAGAGCCACCTGCCGTGTTTCGCTCGTTCCCCGCACCCTCCCGCTGATAGCTGGACACGGTCGTACCTTTACCTGTCCCAGCCGTCGTCACACTCGCTCCCGTCGTCCTACCTAGCCGGCCTGGTGTTAGGGTCGCCACCTCTCATCTTCCTCGACCTTCTGGCCTTGCTCGTTTCCTACTCCGTCCCAGCACTTTTGGGCTGCCATGTCGACCAGTCCCCGTCCAACAGCACCGACAACTACGTCGATCTCGCCGGTGACGCGGCGTCTTCACCGTTTCCGGATCTACAAGCACAAGACGCCCCTCGCCCGGGACGTTTCGTGGGCCAAGATCGTTTGCATGGCACCGACAACGTGGTCTCCAACGGCTCGGCTCCGAACTCTTCTCGTCCCCGCCGGCGCGTGCGTCACCAGCCAGGTTAACGACACATCCGCCGCGACCGGCCAGTGGGATAGATGGGCCCACGGAGTTTACGTATCGGTCCTCCGCTGCATAAAAGGTCCATACTCGCATCTCTTTCTGCTATAATTGAGCTGACCAGTACTAGATGTCGTCTGCTGAGGCTCGGCCGGGCCGCTCGAGCCCAAATTCAATCCGCCGTGGCATCAGCGCTATCAGGGCGGGAGATGGAGACAGTGACAGTGTGATGATACGTGACGCTGCTGACGAAGACTCGCGCCCACGTGCCTGACGAACCCAGAATTCGGATTAATAGTCGGTAGTCGGCTCGATATGTGAAAAATCTAGGTAGTTCTACAACAACAACGACGTGATAAAGAAAAGCAAAAGGTAGTATAGACACTAGCAAAGCGAGATAGCGAGCATGAAAAGATAACAAGGATAAGAAGACAAGACCGTCCAGCATGTTACAAAAACCATTCAGAACCTCCTTCCTCTGAAATTAGCGCCTTCCCCCACCCAATAGTCGAAGCATCTTCCGCGTCTCGAGCTCCAGCGGGCGGCGAGTCCCCTTGCGGCGTTCATACAGCCCACATGCGCTGCATACCATCTGCTGGCTGACTTCCCCGAATCGCCACTGACCGACGCCTAGGTCCGCGTGGAGGCAGTTTGGGCAAGCGCTATGGCCTCGGCAGAATCTGTCGAGGGCGAGAGGCTGGTAGGTCACTGCTTGGGCTGGAATGGGAGTGGTGACGAAGATGCCTGCTGGCAAGGTGCGATGTCCGGAGCCACTGGCAGCGTGGTTATCCCAGCCGACAGTCGCAGTAGTGCTCTCTCCGTCGATTGCCTGAGCAAAGGAAGGGGCCAAGGTAGCGATATCGTCCGTGAGCGATCCTAAAACGGTTCGTCAGCACTGAGGGCGGGAATCTCCGAAGAACGTACCAGCGTTGTCGAGGAAGGTCCCGTATCCATCTTGAGGATACTTCGCTGCTTGGACTTGAGTGGGCGTGGTGAAGATGACTGGGAAGGTTCCGAAGCCACCGGCAGCGTGGCTATCCCAGCCGACAGTGGTGCTTTCTCCGTCGAGTCCTGGAGCAAAGGCAGGGGCGACGGTATTAATATCCTCGGTGGGGCGCCCAGGTTATATGGTCGCCAGAACGTTGAACTGGAGAGTGAATATCAATCATATGGGACCTAAGAAACTGAAACTCACTGCGAGGGATGCGGGATCGGACGAGCACTGGCAGCTGCCTGTGCTTATGAATGACTGAAGGTCATCCATAAAGCCTTTCCGAGTGTCGAAAAGTATACACACTTTGCGTAGCATGACCATTGCGATAGAGGCTGAGTGGGTGGGAGACGCTCGATTGACACGTCTTGAGATAGCAGTCGACGACCTGCGATGAGCTGTTAGTTCATCTTGAGAATATCCTGGGCGGCTCACCTTGATGTTGTTTCCGCTCAGTTTTGGACGATAACAGATGTTGCAATTATCACCGGAAGGGGTGTATTGGCACATCGGGTTCGAGCAGAGCGAGTGTATGACCTGACTGGGTGGTTGTCTTGAGGTTTGGATGGGCTCTTCCCGTTTGTATAAATGCCTTCGAAGCAGTGGCTGTGCGTATGTAACGAATTTTAACGTAGACCGCGCTTGAGAGAAAAAGTCCCGAAACAGTTGCTGTCAAGATGAAAACCGCATGCGAGCGGTTCGCGAGCATCCAGACATACTTGAGCGCAAGTATGTCCGGAGCGCAAGTATGTCCGGTTAGGGGGTTACCCTGATGCTCGCGATCCGCAAGTATGTCCGGATGCTCGCGAACCGCTCGCATGCGGTTTTCAAGAAGCAGCTAGCCATCAAATCTGTCGGACTCATACTTGCGCTCAAGTATGTCCTGATGCTCGCGATCCGCAAGTATGTCTAGATGCTCGCGAACCGCTCGCATGCGGTTTTCAAGAAGCAGCTAGCCATCAAATCTGTCGGACTCATACTTGCGCTCAAGTATGTCCTGATGCTCGCGATCCGCAAGTATGTCTAGATGTTCGCGAACCGCTCGCATGCGGTTTTCAAGAAGCAGCATCAAATCACTCGATACTTGTGGTACGTAATAAAGAGCCCGATGCCTAGGAGGAAAAAAATAACCCTCAGCAATTAAGATCTTCAAAATCTAGCCTCATTTTTTCCTCGAGCTATGTTATGTTATGTTTCAAGCTTGAGAGAAAAGTCCCGAAACAGTTGCTGTCCAAGATGAAAACCGACGAGTAGCACTGCTCCATCCGGCGGCCGAAGCGCTCAAAGTAGATGGTCGATTCGGTTTGTATTCTCGTGGCTGAAAGTGCATTGATTGAGCATTGAAAAGTAAGCGCCGAGCGGGTACGAGTCGCACCCACCAGTATATATAGAGCCGGAGTCGAGGTCAAGACGACCTCCTCCGCCCGAGCGGCTTCCCTTGTCAAGTTCAAAATCGGCGCCGTAGCACGGCACACCGCAGCAGTCATGACTGAGATGACTCGGACCAGCCAAACTTGAATCCTTGTCTCTTTTACACACCCCGCCAGTCGAGAACTCCCGTAAAAGGGCCAAATCCATATAAGAAACGCAGGGTCGTTGAGTGAGCTGCGGAGGACGTAACTGCAACTGGAGATGGCGGAGAAGGGCAACCGAAGCTCGGACGGTGACAGTGATGTGTGACATCGCTGACGAAGAAATGCGCCCACGTGACTAAGAAGTCATCTAAGTATGGGCAAAATTCGGGTTAATACATCCCATTTCGCGCATTCACAACCGCGCACTCTTCGGCATTTTCTTCAGCGCCTGTCTCACCGCGAGGTCGTCCATAACGCTCTCAGCTACCATTCATATCAGTAGCACGAATGGAAATGATTTATGCACATACCTCCACCGAGAATCGTCTCGAACACCGCTGTGCGGTGGAAATGCTCTATGTGTTTACCCATCCCTGTTCGTGTGATTCCACGGCCGCCAAAGATCTACATGGGAGTTCAATGTCAAGTTGAGAAGAGGGTGAAGACGAACCTGGACGGCATCCGCTGCGGTCTCGGATGCTCCTCTAGTAGCATGGTTTTTCAGCAAGGCTAGTGGTCTCCAAAAGGAATCAAAAAGTGATATCTGACAAAATGGATGTAACCCACCCAGCCAAGATCGTCGCCGCTTCTTGTTCGCTCATACAGTCCATCTGCGAAATCTTTAGGGTGCATAGAGAGAATGGAGAAATCATGCCTGGTACGAAAGACTCTCGATCCACGCTTGCGCGCTCTCTACCCGCGTTATCATCGCTGTGTACTCATTGAATCCGGAGCTCTGAAGGGCTCGATCCAAACGAAACGAAAACGTACCTGCAAGCTTCGAACGAACAACAGCCTGTGCGCTCAGCGGTTTGCCAAAGACCTTTCGCTGCGTGGCCCATCTGAAGCAGGGTTAACTGGGAGCAAGATGGAATCAGAGCCGTACTTGAGGCATTCCTCGACGATTATCCTGTGAGAGGCGATGGTGGCGGCGGCCATGTTCCATCTGTATGGGAAGGAATGAATCGTAAAATCCAGGCGTAGGAGAACACGCACCGCTCGCGGTTGAAGTTCCTTGCATTCGCAGGTTAGGTTCGGTGAGGAATCACGGGCAGCGGACGTACGACAGGATCACACTCAGGACGTTCCCATCCTCTCCGATTTGGTTCTGATACGGCACCAGAACGTTATCGAACGTCACGAATGCCGTCCCTGGAATGTTCGTAAGACGAGTATGGAGAAAGTTCTGCGAACACACCTGCCGTGGCACTATAGCTCGTTTTAATCGGCTTGGTCTTCACGCCGGGTCCCCACTCGATGAGGAGGAGAACCATACCCTTCTCCGTGCGGCAGCCGACCGTGAAATACGTTGCAAATGTTCCGTTCGTGATCCATTTCTGGCTCACTGTCAGCGTGAAGAACAGGAAACACACCTGGAACGTACCTTCGTACCGTTGACCACCCACCCAGCGTCAGTCCTTCCCGCGTACGTCTTGATTTGGGCTGCAGTCGAAATATGTGCTAGTTAGAGCGAGGCTCAAGCATTAGAAATCACGCACAAACGTCTGACCCAGCAAAGCCCTCGGACAACGCCAGCGCAACGAACTTCTTCCCCGCGAGGAACTCGTTCACGACTTTGGTGTGTACCGGGGATTTTCCGTATTGAATGAGTGGCGGAAGGGAGATGAACCCGCCGTTTCCGAGAGCATCGGCATATCCGCTGCAAATAGTTCAACTACGAATGTTGGATGGTTATGAGGGTTTTACGAACCGTGCGTTCAATCGGTTGAACTCTTGGGTGAGGATCAGACAATAGATTATCGTCAACTTGACTGTGGTCAACGTCTGCCATAATTCTTTTGCAGGGAACGCACCTCTTCAGGCTCGATGAGCCCGCCCATGAGCTTCCTTCCTTTTAGATGCGGTCCTGGACCGAGGCGCATAGCCAGTATGTTCGTCTGCAGGCGGTTTGTCAGAAACCCACGGGAAATAAACGTTACACTCGCCTCCGCCAGCTTGACCCACACGGCCTGCGACGGTGGCTGCCCATCTTCCTCTCTCGCCTGCGCATCCGGCAGCACAAACTCCTCGACCAACCGTCTCACAGCCGCCTGGAACACGCGGTGCTTGTCGGTGAAGTAAGGGGAGTGGTATCCTGGGGTGAGCCATGCCGGCTCAGAATATGGGACGTTGCTGAGTGCCCCGAGTGCACGGTGAACGATTTGCGGAGACTCGCCAGCGACAGTACCGATTTGGAGCCGCGCGTATTGAGGCTGGAGGAGAACCTCATGGCGGTGGAGACCAAAGAACGCTTCGGTTGCGTCTTGTCCAGCTGGGGCATTGCGAAATGAGACGACGCGGAAGGTGAGAGAGAGGTTTATGTACCGGTTTGCGCGTCGAGAAGGACGTCCATACCGCCAGGATGAAGCGCAGCGAATTTGGAGACGTCGTAGACGTTGCCATTTATGATGACCCACTGGGAGTCCAGAGTGAGTTGAAGCTGCAAGGTAAACGCAGGAAGCTCACCAGGTCGTCGTCCTTGTCGTGCTGTGCGACTTCGTCCCTCTTAAACTGTTTGTTGGCGACCATTGTAAGAATTCCGAGCGGAAATTTGCTTGCTTTCTCGGGGCCATAGAGATATATAACCAATCATCACGGCCATCGCCAATCATAGCGGCCATCTTCCCAGCGCGAGCGCGAAGTCGCGGGCTGCCTGGTCCTTTGTCAGGGCGATGTGGTCGCCCGCTGGATTGCCGCTTCGTGTTCTCGAGTAGTCAGCCAGGAGGCAGCGTATGAGTATTACCAGCGCGCCGAGCTTGTGATTACCTCGCAGCTATTCGATACCATTGCCCCACTGCCTGTGCTCCGCTCCCGATGATGGTCGCATGAATGATGATCATTGGATTGCAGGGAGAGAGTGCTACACTGGCACTCGGCAGCTCGAGTAGCCGGACACCAGTCAAAGAGCAAGAGGAATCGCAGAGAGGATATCATCCGAGCCGGCGACGGGACTTGCATTGAAGTGTTTGTCCAATTCTATATTTCAATTTAGCATGTGGAGCGGAAAGGAAGGTCACTCACTTCGGGGAAGGATGGACAAGTGAAGTTTTGAACTCTTGAGCATATAGACTACGACGCAACAGATAAGAACTTGATAGAAGGGCGATCACAAAAGATCGATCAGGATTCGGCGACTCGAGGTTGAGCTGGCACTGAAGCCGAGGTACGCAGTAAGCCAACCAACAGAAATTGCTCCAACATTGACCTGAGAAGCAGTCTCCAACTAGCATAGTTCGCATTCCGTTAGTACGATGAAACGACATCGGCAAAATCCGGATCCACTCACATACTCTGTAAATCGGCTTGTAGAAATGAACATCTAGGCCGTTGAACTGAATTGGAATAAACAGGCGCCTGTATCGTCCTGGGTGCGCAACGATAAGTGGTCAGAACTCCCATGGCGAAGCATAGAACGTAAGTTGGCGCTGTTGTCCGAGTGTTCCGACCGACAACCGCTTCCTGCCCGACGCAGATCAAATCAATTACTAGAGCTGAAGAGACGTACGTTCCACCCAGCTGTTGTAGCCGCTCCACAAGGTTACATACTGACCAAAAACTCGCAATCAGGCCCCGGGGGCTGTGTAAAGGCGGGAAAACGACACACATGTCGTGGTCGTCGCTCAACAACCGCCGTGTGGAAAGAGTGGCGGGGCCCACGACGCGCCACTTTAGGTTTGCGCCGTTGTCCGAGCTGAAGAGATGTTAAAATCTTGGCCACAGCGACAACCAACCAGTGGTATTTGCAGTCGAAGCTCGCCGACACTGACAACCGAGACCGTCCGAGTTGCAAGCGCATTTCGCTTCATGCCCAGCGTACTAGTAGGACCATGGCCAGCAAGCCCAATGTGTGGAGACCCAATGGTTCTAGAAAGCGCATCCAGATTTCATACATGGCTGACGAGTGTTCGCCACGGGCCGGGCGGCAGCTGGTGCGGGTACGCGCCGGATGGAATGGCCGAGATCGCCGACCAACGATTTCACGATCATCTTGAGGAGATGGTATGGTCGTTCACCGACGCCAACAATACCTTGTCCATAGGATGTCTATTCTTCACTTACGCGCTCCGTGCTATAGATGATCTGGACGACATCAGGAAAGATTAGATTGGGTTTGGACATTTGAGCTCGACAACAACTCTGCGCACCTTTAACGAAGCCTTAGAAGTGGGTACTCCTTCATGTCTTGATTCTTGACAAAAGCCTGAGATACACGCAGCCATAACAAGTCACCGTCATCGCAGGTACGGGTTTTGGCGGGTTACGGGTCCGCACTCGCGTACCTTTCTTTGTGCCGAACACTACGCAGCAAGGAGAATTGCGGGTTCATCTTGGTACTCGGCGGCAGATTCGAGCCATTATTGCCCACAATAGTCTCGTTGATGAGGATCGCCAAATAGAGAGGTAAAAGTGACTCCGACCTGTTGTTCCTACAGAGGTACAAACCGATTCCTGTTGAGTCAAAACGCCGAAGAGTCAGCGGCCACAACAACTCGATTTGCCTCGGCTGCTCTTCAGACGGACGCAAAACGGTTCTCTATCTCTGCGCGATCCGATTCACGACTCACATCTTCCCCTTCGTCTTCTCCTTCGCGTAACTGGGCAAGCCACCAACCGTCCCCGTAACGATTAACCGCCCGCTCTTCTTCTCCCGGATCTCGCAGCGCGCCAAGCGAGACCCGCGGTTGTGTTTGTCGACAAAGACTGTTTGAGCGCGGATGGTGAGGACTTCGCCGCTACGGACATGGACTCGGAGTAAGGTCGACGAAGATAAGACAGAAGAGGTGAAGCCAGCGACCCACGCACACGTTGGCGGGAGTATGCCAGTTGAGATTCTGCAGATTCTGCGCCGTCGCGGCGAGGCTTGCGCTGTTAAAGTCTTTTGCGTAGCCGAGTTGGACGATTGAGCCCATAGCCGCGCTGCAAGATGGATTGTGAGGGTCATTCAAGAATAAAAGTGTGCAACGCACTGGCCGATAAGGAAGGACCCGCACGCGCCATGCATGTTCCCGAACGCGTTGCACATGTCTATCCTTCCTTCCTTTAACCCCCTTCTCTTCTCTAATACAACTTGAATAACGCACCTTGAGTAACCTCGATCTCCAGCGTCTGCTCCGAGCTCGGTGGCTCATCCGTAACATTCATCTCGACGATCCGAATCCGCTCGCCAATGCTCCCCGCGAATGGGTTCTTGTTCGGTGCCCCGCCGTGCCCCGCGATGAAGAAGTAGAAGATGTTGGCGCTGTGCTGTTTTTGGGCGGCGGGGAGGTTGCCTTGGATGTGCGACGCGTTGACGTTGGGGATGCTGCTGAAGAGCTTTTCCAGGGGAGATTCGGACATGATGGTGGTTTGGAACAAGCCCGATATTTATCTCCGTGGTATAGATCCGTCGGCGTCAGCGATCAAAACGAAATTCAGAATCAAACTCCGACGTCGGCAGTCGGCTTCTCACGAGCTGTAGTTTTCTATCACCCGCCGCCGCGCGCGTCCAGGACCCCTGAACACTAGCTATCAGATGGGTTACGATTCGGACACCATATGGCCGCGAAGCGGCCGGAACCCAGGCGAAAATTCGGACATGGGCCGAGATTTTGGCCCAAAACCTGTCGCCAGATTCGGACACGGGTTCGGCGGACCAGAGCGAATCGGGCCCACATCAGGTCCAAAAAGACTTTTGGAGGTGATTTTGACGATCTTTTGGCGATTTTCGATAGAAACCTGGGCGAAAATTCGGACATGCGACGCCGCTGGCGCCGCCCCCATTCGGACACGGAGACCGCCGGTCGGGATCCATCATCAAAAGGACTGTTCAGGGGTCCTGCGCGTCCGAGTCGATCCCCGACCGAACCCCCTGCCCGAGGGTCCTGCCCGAAGCCAGTGATAGAGATTGTCGCTTATCAGAACGGGGATTCCCAGCTTCGCGTTCGTCTTCATCTTCATGGTTGCCAACAAGCAGTTCACAAAGGAAGAGGTCGCACAGCACAACAAGCAGGGGGACTTGGTCCGTTGTTCCTTCAAGTTGTCGCTCTTCAACTGACCGTGAATGATTTCAGTGGGTCGTCATTGACGGAAAAGTCTTCGATGTCTCCAAGTTTGCAACGATGCATCCTGGGGGTCTGAGCGTTCTGTTAGATGAAGAAGTCGGTGCGCAAGTCTCATACTGCACCAAGACCTATCCCTCTAACTAACTCTTCACCAGCCGGACAAGACGCTACCGAAGCGTTTTTCGGGCTCCATCGCCACGAAGTGCTTCTCCGACCGCAATACGCGCGGCTCCAAATCGGTGTCGTCGCCGGCGAGTCTCCGCAAATCCTTCCTCGGGCGGTAGGCGCGCTCAGCACGGTGCCCTACGCCGAACCGACGTGGCTCACGCCGGGATACCACTCGCCGTACTTTACCGACAAGCATCGCGCGTTCCAGGCCGCTGTAAGAAAGTTCTGTGAAGAGGTGGTGTTGCCGGATGCGCTGGCTAGAGAGGAGGATGGCAAGCCGCCGTCGCCGGAGGTCTGGGCGAAGCTTGCGGAGGTGAGTTTTGGAGTTTGGCTTCAAGAACTTGAACTCACTGGTAACGACTCGGAATCATAGGCGAATATACTCGCGATGCGACTTGGTCCAGGCCCGCATCTCAAGGGACGCAAACTCATGGGAGGCATCATCAAGCCCGAGGAGGTGCGTTTGCGTTTTCATCTACCCATCGTCCAGCAGTCGTTGAACCGGCGTCAACAGTTGACGATAATCCACTCGTTGATCCTCATCCAAGAATTCAACCGCCTCAATGCGCGCGGATACGCAGACGGTCTGGGCAATGGCGCGCAAATCGGCCTTCCGCCAATCCTCCACCACGCGACGCCCGCCCTGCGGGACAAGATTGCGGAAGAGTATTTTTCGGGCAAGAAGTTCGTCTCGTTGGCCATCTCGGAGGCGTTCGCTGGCTCGGATGTCTGTGAGTGTTGCCGTGCCCACGTATTTGAAGTTGATCTGAATGTTTCCAAGCCCGACTAAAGACGTTCGCCACAAGGACGGACGAAGGCTGGCGCGTCACCGGGACCAAGGTGCTCTTGCATTCCACTCCCATTTACCCTCCCTCTCCATCACTCCCTCGCTAACTCGCGCCTATGATAGAAATGGATAACCGGCGGCACGGCAGCAACGTACTTCACCGTCGGCTGCCGCTCCGCAAAAGGCATGGTCGTCCTCGTCATCGAGCGCGGGCCCGGCGTCGAGACCAAGCCCATCAAGACGAGCTACAGTTCGTCTGCGGGGACGGCATTCGTCACTTTTGAGAATGTTCTCGTGCCGTTTGAGAACCAGCTTGGAGAGGATGGGAATGGGTTGCATGTTATCTTGGCGTCAGTAGATCTCTTCCTCGTTTCTTCGATTGGGGTTTTTATTAACGCGCCACGACTCGGAACAGGAATTTCAACCAGGAAAGATGGGGCATGACTGCTGCGACGATCTCTGCGCACCGGATGGTCGTCGAGGAATGTCTCAAGTGTGTTTGTTCTCTCTGCTCTCTCTGCCCTCTGCTCTTGTAGTAATCGTAATCTACGCTCCTCAGATGGACCACCCAGCGAAAAGTATTCGGCAAGCCACTAGTCTCACAAGCCGTGATCCGTTCCAAGCTCGCGGGTATGATCTCGAGGGTCGAGAGCGCACAGGCCTGGCTCGAGGCCATCACATACCAAGTGAGTGAGGTTTTACCCGGGTCCCGGTTGGAGGGGCTAATTCCGCTGGCAGATGTTGAATATGAGCCACGAACAACAATCGTTGTTGTTAGCTGGGTGCGCTTCCTTTCCTTCTCTTCGCCTCTCTCTTGATTTCTAACCCCCCATCCACAGCCAAATCGGCCTGTTAAAAAGCTACGCCACCAGAACCGCGCAGGAGACCGCCAAGGACGCGATTCAGGTTCGTTTCCTTCTTTTACCTCTTCCCCTTGTTTCATTCCTCACTGCTCCCTACTCACTACTCACTAACGCAACGCACAAAACAGATATTCGGCGGCCGCGGGATCACCATGACCGGGATGGGCAAGTACATCGAGCGGTTCCACCACACCGCGGTGTTTGATGCGATTCTGGGAGGAGGTGCGTCGTCTTTTTTCTTTCTTCCTTTTTTTTTTTGGTGTGATTGCCGATACTGACGCGCGGCCTGTAGCTGAAGACGTGTTGGACGACCTTGGTGTGAGGCAGGCGTTGAAGGCGATGCCGAAGGGTGCGAGGCTGTGAGTTGGAGTACGCGTACGCAGGGCCCGAGCCCGGGCCCGGGGTAGGTTACTCTGAACTTGAAACAATTGGTGGTCAAAGATGTCTATCAGTCAACATGACTTCGCTTACCACGGCTACCTGTGTGGGACTCTTTAATTCTGTATTCTGCAAGTGACATTTCCTGCCAATCCTCCGTATACTGCACCCACCAAGTTGGACCTGCACCAAAACCGTGACGATGACAGGGGGCGCCCATCTGTGATCTGTCCCTTAGTCAGCCAGCCCGGCTTTCTTTTTGGACCCATGCCCAGGCCGCGCGGCCGCGCGGCCGTGCCGAAACTGTATAGGCCTCACAGAAGCGGCAAGCCCGAGGCGTGCCCGAGGCGTGCCCGAGATACCAAGGTCGCCGGCTGTGAGAAGCCGAGGTGTGTATCACCCAAATCGAGTCACGATAACCTGCGTCCTTGTGCGGAGATCGATGGCGCGGCGTCCTTGATAAAAGCAACCAACTCTCCGTCTTGCAATTGGCCCTTTCCTTCCTGATACTACCACATTGCACCAAATGGCGGAACCGGAGACACACGCACACCGTGACGAGCAGCCTGAGGAGACCCGTTCTGCATTGACAACGGCCACCGTGACTCTGGAAGCAGAAGCAGAGCCAGAGGTCAAGGAGGACAAGCCAAAAAGCGAGCCCAAAACTCGCGCATTCTACCTCACGTTCCTGGCTATCAGCGTAACGACCTTCCTTTCCGCTATCGACCTCACCGCTGTCGGCACAGCGCTGCCCACCATTTCCACCGCCCTCCACGATACGAAGGGTGACTTTACCTGGGTGGGCTCAGCCTATGCGCTTTCTAGCACGTGCGTACTTACTCTCACTCTCCGCGTTGCGCAAATCACCGACGCGCTTACGCAGAGCGTTCATTCCGTTGAGTGGGAATCTCGCGGATGCCTTTGGACGGTGCGTTTGCTAACTTTCACTGGTCTTTATCCTCTTGACACCCCTGGATCCAGACGTATAGTCCTGCTCTTCAGTATCCTTTTCTTTGCGATTGGGAGTGCTCTGTCCGGTGCAGCTCACAACATGGTGCGTTCTTCCTGCCCGTCTGTCGTCCTCACTTAATATCCCCCCCAAGAACATGCTTATCGCCGCCCGAACGGTCCAAGGTGTCGGTGGCGGTGGCATTCTCGCGCTCTCAGAAATCCTCGTCGCCGACCTTGTACCGCTGGCTGAGCGGGGCATATACCAAGGCTTCCTCGCGCTTGTGTGGTCGCTTGCTGCCGTGCGTAACTTACTCTCACCCTCCGCAAATCACCGACGCGTTTTTTTTGTGCAGAGCGTTGGCCCGCCCATCGGTGGTGCACTGGCAAATCAAGGAGACAAAGCCTGGCGCTGGCTCTTCTGTGCGTCTTTCTTGGCCTTTCTTATGCTCTCGCTAATTGGCATCGCACAGACCTGAACCTGCCGTTATGCGGAATATCCCTCGTTCTCGTCGCATTCTTCCTCAAGGTGCGCAGCCCTCCAGGGACCATACGGGAGAAATTGGGTGAGGTTGATTGGATGTGAGTACTATCCGCTCACTCCCCTTGCGCGTCCAACGCTTTCCAGCGGCAACGCCATCGTCATCGCCGGCTCTGCTCTCGCCATCATTGGCCTCACATGGGGCGGCATCCGCTTCCCCTGGGGCTCCGCACAGGTGTTGGCCCCGCTCATCATCGGGCTCGTCACCCTCGTTGTCTTTGGCTTCTACGAGGCGAGGGTCAAAGCCCCCGTTCGCCCCACCGTCCCTCCAGACATCGTCTCAAACCGCACTTCCTTCGGTGGGCTTATCGGGACCGCGATCCATGGGTTGACGAGTGTAGCGCTCATTTACTACCTGCCTGGTGCGTTTTCCCTCCCGTTCTCTTCCCCTCTAACCCGCCCCGAAGTCTACTACCAAGCCTGCTTCTCCGCCTCGCCCATCCGCTCCGCAGTCGACTTCCTCCCCTCCGGCCTGCTCACCGCCCCCTTTGCATTCGTAGCGGGCGTCGTTACCGCGATTTCGGGCAAGTACCGCCCAGTCAACTACGCCGCATGGTGTTTCGTCATCATCGGATTCGGCATCTTCACGCTGCTCAAGGCAGACTCGAGCAAGGGCCAGTGGGTCGGGTTCCAGGTCATCACGAGTATCGGGCTCGGCATGCTCTTCTCCTGCCCCGTCTTCCCCATCTTGGCGCCGTTGCCGAACAACCGCGCTGCGTCGGCGCTCGCGTTGTGGACGTTCACGCGCTCGTTCTTCCAGGCTTGGGGGATCACCATCGCAAGTACCGTACTGCAGGTACGCACTCTTCTCCCCTTCCCTTCCCTGGACACACCGCTAACCCTGGTCGCCCCAACAGAACAAACTCAAAACCAACCTCCCCCCCTCCTTCATCGCGCAATTCCCACCAGGCTTCGAAATCGCATACATCGCGATCCCCGTCATCCGCACGCTCGACGAGCCGCTCAAGAGCCAGGTCCAGGCCGGGTTTGCAAAGAGCATGGCGGCGATATGGCAGACCATGGCGGGCATTGCGGGGATCGGGCTCTTGAGCTGTTTGTTGTTAAAGGAGATCCCGATGGTGCAGGGGATCGACGAGAGGTATGCGCTCAAGGAGGATGAGAGGGAGAAGGAGAAGGTGGTGGATGCGGAAAAAGCGGTGATGTGATGTAATGTCGCGGCGTTTTTGGACTTTTTTTGTTTTGTATGTGGAGCGATTATGTAGACTCGGAATAGAATCTTTCATTTTGCACCCCCAACCCAGCCCACATCGTAGACCTCAAGCTGCCTGCACCGGCTCGGCCTCCGTCCTATTATCCTCCAATTGATACATGAGGATAGGATCATCCGCATGCTCGCATAGAAACGAGGAGTTCCGCGACTACGATCGCTAGGAATGATTACCCTCGTAGACTGCCAGCGGTGCACAGGGACCAGCGGTGCACAGGGACCGACATGAAACGGTCATAACAAGCCAACCCGTCGAGCAGTGGCTCGGCCGACGGCGGAGACTTCGAAGCTTGCGCGCCATACGCGAGGAAGGAAGGACGGTGGGTGGCTGGCTGTTGCGGGTTAAGAGCCATGGCAGTATCGAGGGCTTTTGTGTTTGTGCGTGGCGAGGGCATGAATTGGAGAGTCCGAGTCCGAGGGTTATCGATGAGGCCGAAGGAAGGCAGTCAATCCTGCAGAGAATGCACTGTGTAGCGAGGTACCCCTGCGTCCGCTCGACGACTCCGCCGTCGACAGTGTAGTGACTGTATTGGATGAGATTCTGTCTAGAAAAGAAAGAAAACGGAACGTACCATCTCCGACCATTCCCAATGACCAGACCTCCCGTCGCTGGTGAGCGCACACCCAAATCCAGGCACCTTCTGCGAGTGGAATCGTTGGTCGTTATGAAGGGACTCAAGGGAGGACGAGGATGGAGCCGAGTTTCACGGCGCTGACGACTCGGAGGAGAGCTTGTACTGCGAAGGGCGCTGCGCACGAAGAAAATGAGATGCAACGAAAGCTAGAGGGGAGACTCGGACTGACCATTCGTCGACACGAGCGACAGCCCAACGGTTCTGCCGCAGGAACTACAGCCATCGAGGAAACATTGCGCTGCAAACGTCTGGGACCGTGAGGTGAGTGAACGCCTTGCCCGACTACAACAGCAAGAGCCCCCTCAGCATTTTGCGGCTTTGTAGTTGGACGAGAGGAAGAGAAGCAAGGTCGCATTGATGAACGCGTCAGCGTAAGGATTGAGCAGTGCTGCCCGCATCATATTTCCAGAGCTATGCGACTGATCATGGTTGTGTAGTGTAAAGGTTATCACCTCAGATTCTGAAATTCTGAAATTCTGACTTCTGGAAATCCTGGTTCGATTCCGGGCACGACCTGTTTTTTTTTTTTTTTTTTTCTTCTTTCTTTCTTTCTTCTGTCTTTCTTTCTTGCCTATTGCTGAATCGCCGTGCCTCTTTTTCGCCTTTTCGCCAGTTACCTGCGGCTGATGATACTTGCCATCAAGGACTCGGATCGTTTGTGACCTGGCTCCCGCCATGTTGTGCCCTGCCTGCTTCTGTGCCTGGAGACCCAGCGCTATAGTTGGAGTCAATCGCAAGCCGCTGCACAGCCTGCATCACTTCCTGCATCTTTCCTCGAAACAGTTGAAGACTCTTCCTTCCGGGCCGAGTCTCAAGACTGCATTCACTCCACCTGGCAACTCCGGAAGGAAGGAAGTACATACACGGCACGGTCCCGCGCCGGATCGCTTCGGAAGATGCTCGAGTCAGCTCGACAGCTTTTCCTTGGGTGGCTGCCGTATAAAATACCCACTGAGTCTGTCGCAGCGTGCTCTGACTCCAACGATGATCCTAACACCAAGCCTGGCCTTTCTCCTTCCACTATTTCAACTGGTGTTTTTCCCGCTCTACAGTCTAGGTACGCCGGTATGCCAGTGCAGGTACGCTCCCTGTTATGTAACTGCGCTGCAACTAATGTATCGCTAGAAATGGAGATAGCTGTTCATGCTTTACGACAGGGTCAAGCCATGGCTCTGCACCAATCGGCGCGATAATCGGGGGTGTTGCCGGCGCTCGTGAGTTTATCCCCATGTTCAGTTTGACGAGCGACGTTGCTAATAATCAGTTGGGCTCATAATCCTTTTCTGCGTCCTGAGATGTGTCTATAAGACCACCAACCGACATCCTCGGGGAGCTGCAATCGAGAGGATGGGCATGCATTCGGTCTCCCGGTCGCGAACACTCGATGAGATTTCGATATTAGACCGTGACGTACCAGCGCCGCCGTCGCCAGCTATGGTTCCCACCGCTGCGGGAGCGGGAGTGGGGCCCGGGAACGATGCCGTACCGCCCCCACCATACTCGATGAATATTCAAGTACCAAACTGATTAAATAATCTCCTGGCGTAATCCCGAGCTCCACCTCCCGACTCCACCACCGACGGTTTAATCGGTTTTAGAACTTGTTTCACTGTAGTCTAAGTCCCTTGATGCTCAATATACAGACTTCGGACTTCTACGCTCGACGCTCCGCGTCGTTGGAAGTGTACGCTGCTCGCTGCCCCTCTGAGAGCTCCGCTCGACACTGAGGGGCTCGAGCTCTCTCTCCTCCCTCGCTCACTCGACTTCGCAGTTCTCCCTCCCGCTTCCTTCTCAATCTTTGTTCTCGCATAGTATGTACACACCGCCTACCGTGAAATACATACTGTTCTTGGGGCTGGGCTCTATGCCGCAGTCGCCGACCACCTATTCTCCGCTCATCGCGAGTGTGCTGGAATTAATTTGTCTTGTGGAATCGTTGTCGAAGACTCGACGAAGAGGATGTCGTCCATTGATTAGGGCCACCCTAGGATCTGTTACCCCCATACATCTATCCAATTCAGAGTCTGAAGAGGTCGACTGAGGCCCGTCGATGTTCAAAGCCCTTTCGTTACGGACGATACGGACGGGTAAGATAGCAACTTGCCATCAAGGACTCGGATCATTCGTGACTTGGCTCTTTCCTCCAACACGCCATGTTGTGCCACTCTGCTGCAGCTCGCTCCGGATTCTTATCGAACCCCGGGCCCTGCCTCTGTGCCTGGAGACTCCACGTCGAGTCCACGACATTACTGGCGCTGTGCTAGGCTGCAGGCGGGACAACCTGGCAGCCTGCATCTTTCCTCGAAACATTTCAAGACCTCAACGTTTCAACAGCTTTCCTCCGGCTGGCCATACTCTCAAGACATCATATATACTGCATTCAATCACACTGACACCTGGGGATCGCGTCGGAAGATGCTCTACAGCTTTTTTCGGGTGGCTGTAACCGTATATAAAAGACCCAGTGCGTCTGTCGCACGAGCGATAAGCGTGCTCTGACTCCAACAATGATCCCCACCTCACGCCTGGCCTTCGTCCTTCCACTACTTCAACTTGTGTTCTGCCCGCTCTACAGTCTAGGTACGGCGGTGTGCCAGTGCAGGTAGGCTCCCTTGCGCTGCACCAGGATTTCGACTAATGTATCGCCAGCGCCGGAGCTAGTAGCTGTTCATGCTCGACGAACGCGGGCTCAAACGGCTCTGTACCAATCGGCGCGATAATCGGCGGTGTTTTTGGCACTCGTGAGTCTATCTCTATGTGCACTTGACGAGCGACGTTGCTAATAATCAGTTGGGCTCGTAATCCTTTTCTGCGTCCTGAGAGCTGCCTGCGATACCAACAACCGACGTCCTCCTGCTTATCGGGCAGTTGAAACTGCACCTGCAACTGAGAGGAGGGGCATGCCTTCGGTCTCCCGGACGCGAACACTCGATGGGATTTCGATAATAGACGAACCAGCGCCAGCGCCAGCGGCGGCGGCGGCGGCGGCGGTGCAACGGCCGTCACAAGCTATATTTCCCAGTGGCACCGTTGCGGGAACGGGAGTGCCAGTGGGGCCTGCTGTACCGCCGGGTGTACTGCCCCCACCATACTCGATGAATACTCAAGTACCAAATCTATGAACACTATTAATCTCCTGGCGTAATCCCGAGCTTCTAACAACCACCCCGACTCCACCTATCTAGCTGCTGTGCCGCACCACCGACCGTTTTCTCTCTTGGTTGCCCGGGCCCGGGAATCGAATCTGCTGGAAAGATTTCTGCTATCTGTGGCGCTTCCACTGAGCGTTTCGGCGTCCAAGGATTGCAAGTTATTGCCGTGCGCTTCAACTTGACGAGGTGCAAATCAAAGCTCGGATTTATTTTCTCCACTCCATCATCGCTTCATTGCGTTCAGCGCCTGGCACAGGCAGGTGCCGGTAATGCGTTGGTGAGAAGAGCGCTCGTTGTAACCATGCAGCTATGAAAGACTAGCTAATCTACTTTCATACAACAAGACAGATATGCCCTCGAAACTGCACCTGCGTTTAACAGCAATGGGTGTCGTCAAGCACGGATTTTGCGGGATCTGTGTTGGAGAAGGAGAATCAACTTGAACATAGAGAAGGAAATCGATGCGTTATAACGCGCTGCCGACAGTTCTTCACGCACGAAACACTCAATCTGATCCACACTCAGATACGTTCAAATCGCCGGCGGCGACCATGCAACCAATACAACATTTCTGAATTCAGTCTGGATTTAAACGAGTTGCGACACCGCCTGCGTCGGCGCCGTGAGAGAAAAAGTGGAGCTGGCGTTGTTGGGTAGGTCGACTCCAACTAATTCAGTACGACTGTACATGTCCTGTAACGATATGCGGGAGCGACACGGCGGTCGACTTCAAAGGAACACGAGGAGAGTTGCGCAGAATGAGAACGACCAACGACGCTTCTCGAACATGGCAAGAACCAGGTAACCCAAGATTTTTCTCTCTGATTCCCTACTATAAATAATGACACAGTGCACAGATATCCGACGGCATTTTTCAATTTCCAACTTCTCTCACTGTCAATCCCTTCGACGCAGCGCTAAGCGCTAAGCGGTCAGCACGGGCAGCTGCCATTGGCGCAGCAGTTGGGACTGGAGGCGGTGCAGCCGTCCTCGTTACAGTCCTACACACGACGTCAGTTCAGGGATTCATGCAGCATGTACGTATACATGTCCGAGCAAGACTCACGCAGTAGGAAGGGTAGCAGTCCTGGCGCGCCTTGAGGTTCGGCGACGCGGCTCCAGCGGCGGCGGAAGCGATGAACGCGACAAGAACGGTGAGGACGGCGAAACGCATGGTGAGTAGCTGGGTGTTGTGGATGTGGAGGGGTTTAGGTGTTGTGGGTAGAGGGCTGGCGAATGGAACTGGAAGATTTCGACGTCCAGGTGCGCATTTTATACCAACCCCACCTACCGATCCATCGCTCCATCCCAAAAATAGTGGAGCCCAACCATTGAATCAAGTACCCCCCCCGTTGGTAAGAACAGGATCAGCAAAATGCCAGCCGAGCGGGAAAGAGGAGCTGTTGTGCTGGAAGAAGTCGACAGTGCAACGGCCGGCGGCGAACGTTCGAGGATCAGCGCTCAGCTGCGAGGACAGCATCGAAGGATTTCGAATCAAGTTTCCCGACCGTCTGCGCGCGAACAGCCAGTCCACCGAGTGGACTACTACTGCAAACACTGGCAGCCGAGGGAGCGAAATCCAAGCATTGGATTGGATCAATACACGGCACGGCGCTGCAAGGAAATCAACCATCAGCATGGCAACGTCGGATGCTGGTCGAATGAAGTCCAAGAGTTCAATAATCGCACGCTCCGTCGGCACATGGTCGAATGTATGAACGAGTCGACGTCGAATCCTGAGCCTGAGAGCGCGAGCCGGTCGACCTGCGGAGCAATTGTGGAGGTCTTGCTGCGGAACTCGGAGAAGCAAGAACGCAGATGTGCCTACGAAACCAGTCGAGTTTTTTCTTTGGTCGATGAGATGGAAGATTGCGTTGAGGCGGAAGACGTCGACTGTCAGCGCAGCAGGACTGCAAACGAGGATTGGCACGAGCGGAAATTTGGAGAGTTTGTGGGGACCTGTTGATTGTGGCGGGCGGAAGATGAAGGTCCTCACGCTGCAAGAGACTTTATAAACCGAGCAATTGCGTCTTTGATAATAAACACTCGCCTAATTTGATGGCATCATGTCATAGTGTCACACCAGTGACCCGTTCTCTTCCGGCTTGAAGTTCCCGTGTCGTCCCGGCCCGGGATCGCAACAAAGGTGGGGCGGAGTAAGCATCGGCCACCATGCTGCCCGACCCACTCTCAGGCTTCTGCGATCACCCCGTGCTTCGGGCAAGCTTCGGCCAGACTGGCACTCGACAGCGCCTGCCGCATGCGAGTTTATTGAACGTCTATTCCGGAGGGATTTTGTAATTCAGTTCAGTGCGGCGAAATTCGCAGAGTGCATTATCTGTGCACACCCTGTATCGAATTAGCCAGGATTCGTGATGTCTACTAGTAGATGGTTGTAGCTCCCCGTAGAGTCAAACCTGCCCGATTGCAAGCAAGGATATCGACACACGCAGGCTGACCCGAGTTGGCCCAAATGGATGTCGCGAAAGCCAAAAAGATATTTTGGTTCACCCAGGGCCAGAGATAAGCAAAAGACCATTCCGAAATGGGCAAAGGACCAGTTGGAAGGAGTGGTCTTGGAATGGCAAGGCGGCTTGACGCGCATACGTGTGCCTTGAGCTTGCTGTCAACCCTCTCAATGCGGGTCTCTTGCGTTGGGGTTGCAGAATTTGCCAAGGTAGTCTTGTTTCGGCGCGTGTGGCACTCGGACTTACGTCTTAGCGAGTTTGATGAGTATCTCGAGTGGCCTCGGAGGAAAGTGAAGGGCCGTCAAACTAGGTCTTCGTCGTCGGCGGCGAAAGGCAAAGGGGGAGAATAACCAGTTGTGAGATGGCATCTTGCATCCAACGATGGTCGGATTGGATGATGTGATATAACGGCTAGTTCTTGAACGTTTACAGCATTGTTTCTTGCACAGAGAGGATCTTGAAACGGTTTGAAGGAAGGATGGCCACGTTGAGGAGACGGACTCAGGAGATAACACGCCGGTCCGTTTCGCTGGAGCGCTTGGTGGCTAGGAGCTTAAAGACTGAGGCTTGACGAGCATACGCAGATTGACGAGAGCTGGCCAAAACGATGATCGGCGCGAGAGTCAAAGAATGTTGATGTGATCAAGGTATGTCAAAGCTCGTTCGAGCTGCGCCAAATCGCATCAATACTTATGAAAGATCGTGAGCAAAGGGGAGTCTTACACAAAGAGAGCGGCCACTCAGCTGTGCGATCCAAGTCAAAATTCTGGAAAGATATTTTGGTTCAGCGCGGGGCGTGAGGTTAGGAACGAAATCACGGCAGACTGAATTAAGCCTCGTCAGGTAGGTCGGCGAGATTGTCTAAACCCCGGGGTGTGTTTTGTAAGGAGAAGCCCGGGGTCGTTTGCTTTATTAAGGAGAAGCCCGGGGTAGTGTGCGTTAGAAGGAGATTTTCGATTGAGTCTGAGTAATGCTAATCGACTACGGCGGTCGTGCCATGTTAATCATAGACCCCGGCGACTTCACCCCGAGCTTTACTCATCCGCTCGCCTGCAGAATAGCAGAGAGAACCACACTAGCCTGAGAATTAAATGGTACGCGCGCCGAATTTTGCACGCAACGATGTTTGACCGCCATGACAGTTTCACGGCAGGAGGGCGGCGGAGCCTGAGAGTACCGTTTGGATTCTGTAGCCAACTTTAATGCGCTGGGCGGCTGGAATCGGCGCTCATGCAGCGCTCATGTCCAGCCATTCTCGCTTAATTGAGTTTTCCGCCTTTGTTCAGGATCGCCGACGCCAATCAGAGCCAACCTTCAATATTGACTATCATCGCATCGCGAGATTCTCTTGCTGGTGGAATGTGTCCGCAGCTGCCTCTGGAGTTTAACTCCCGCTCTCGAACCAGACGCGTCGGGAGAAAATCAATTGCATTTCCGACTAAACCGACGGCACAGTAATCATTTTCACAATGTAAAACGTCAAACCCGACCTAACCCTCATCCTTTCCCTCCCCGATTACGAGAAAATGCGAACGCATGAGACCTCTCCCGGCCACGTCACGCCAGCCTGAGAACAGTACAGGCATTGAAATAATATATTGATAGCCAGAGCACTGTTACTCCACGGCGATGTCTTACAAGATGCCCCAGGCTCGGAGTACGATTCGAATTCTCTACTTATATCTATGGCCACAAGGCGGGCGGATCTCAGCTTCGCCTCTTCCAGTCCCACAATGCTTTCCAACAAACAGTTTACCAGGGACGAAGTCGCACAGCACGACAAGGACGACGACCTGGTGAGCTTCCGGTCCGTATCCTTGCATCTCCAACTCACTCTGGACTCCCAGTGGGTCATCATAAATGGCAACGTCTACGATGTCTCCAAATTCGCTGCGCTTCATCCTGGCGGTATGGACGTCCTTCTCGACGCGCAAACCGGTACATAAACCTCTCTCACCTTCCGCGTCGTCTCATTTCGCAATGCCCCAGCTGGACAAGACGCAACCGAAGCGTTCTTCGGTCTCCACCGCCACGAGGTTCTCCTGCAGCCTCAATACGCGCGGCTCCAAATCGGTACTGTCGCTGGCGAGCCTCCACAGATCGTGCCCCGTGCACTCGGGGCACTCAGCAACGTCCCCTACTCTGAGCCGGCATGGCTCACCCCAGGATACCACTCCCCTTACTTCACCGACAAGCACCGCGTGTTCCAGGCGGCTGTGAGACAGTTGGTCGAGGAGTTCGTGCTGCCGGATGCGCAGGCGAGAGAGGAAGATGGGCAGCCACCGTCGCAGGCCGTGTGGGATAAGCTGGCGGAGGTGACTTCAACTTTTCTTTTCCCGATGGTTTCTGACAAACCGCCTGCAGACAAACATCCTGGCTATGCGCCTCGGTCCCGGACCGCATCTAAAAGGAAGGAAGCTCATGGGAGGGCTCATCGAGCCTGAAGAGGTACGTTCCATGCAAAAGAATTCTGGCAGATGTTGACTACAGTCAAGTTGACGATAGTTTATTGTCTGATCCTCACCCAAGAGTTCAACCGACTGAACTCACGGTTCGTACAACCCTCATAACCATCCAACATTCGTAATTGAATCACTGGCAGGGGATACGCCGACGCTCTCGGAAATGGCGGGTTCATCTCCCTTCCGCCCCTCATGCAATACGGAAAATCCGTGGTACACACCAAAGTCGTGAACGAGTTCCTCGCGGGGAAGAAGTTTGTTGCGCTGGCATTGTCCGAGGCCTATGCTGGGTCGGATGTTTGTGCGTGATTGTTTGTGCTTGAACCTCGCTCTGACTACCACATATTTGACGGCAGCGCAAATCAAGACGTACGCGGGAAGGACTGACGCGGGGTGGGTGGTCAACGGTACCAAGGTATGTGGGCCGTTCGAAGTGTGCTTCCTGTCTCCGCGCTCACAGTGAACGAGAAATGGATCACGAACGGAACATTTGCCACCTATTTCACGGTCGGATGCCGCACGGAAAAGGGTATGGTTCTCCTCCTCATCGAGCGGGGGCCCGGCGTGAAGACCAAGCCGATTAAAACGAGCTATAGTGCCACGGCAGGTGTGTTCGCAGAACTTTCTCCATACTCGTCTTACGAACATTCCAGGGACGGCATTCGTGACGTTCGATAACGTTCTGGTGCCGTATGAGAACCAAATCGGAGAGGATGGGAACGTCCTGAGTGTGATCCTGTCGTACGTCCGCTACCCGTGATTCCTGACCGAATCTAACCTGCGAATACAAGGAACTTCAACCGCGAGCGGTGCGTGTTCTCCTCCGCATGTATCCTTACGATTCATTCCTTCACATGAAGATGGAACATGGCTGCCGCCACCATCGCCTCTCACAGGATAATCGTGGAGGAATGCCTCAAGTACGACTCTGATTCCATCTTTCTCCGAGTTAACCCTGCTTCAGATGGGCGACGCAGCGAAAGGTCTTTGGCAAACCACTCAGCGCACAGGCCGTTGTTCGTTCGAAGCTTGCAGGTACGTAGACCAAGACCTTCGAAGCTCTGTATTGACTGAAGTCACAGCGATGATAACGCGGGTAGAGAGCGCGCAAGCGTGGATCGAGAGCCTGTCATACCAGGCATGCTTTGCTCCATCTCCTCTCTGTTCCACACTCAATATTTCGCAGATGGACTGTATGAGCGAACAAGAAGCGGCGACGATCTTGGCCGGGTGGGTTGTGTCCATTTTCTGAGATCTTACTTTCTGATTCGATGTGTAGACCACTGGCCTTGCTTAAAAACCACGCGACTAGAGGAGCATCCGAGACCGCAGCGGATGCCGTCCAGGTTCGTTTCACCCTCTTCTCAACTTGACATTCAACTCCTACGAAGATCTTCGGCGGCCGTGGAATCACACGAACCGGGATGGGCAAACACATCGAGCATTTCCACCGCACAGCGGTATTCGAGACGATTCTCGGCGGAGGTATGTGCATAAACCATCTCCATTCGCGTTACTGAGATTGGCTACGTTGTAGCTGAGAGCGTGATGGACGACCTCGCGGTGAGACAGGCGCTCAAGAAAATGCCGAAGAGTGCACGATTGTGAATGGGCGAAATAGGATGTATTAACGCGAATTCTGCCCATATTTAGATGAGTTATTAGTCACGTGGGCGCGATTTTTCGTCAGCAACGTCACTCATCATCACACTGTCACCGTCCTCCGACATGGGGGGACAACGAGAACGGTGTGAGGCCGAGCCGATTGGAGACCACCATGCGAGTGCCGATGTACAGACGCGCTGGGTAACGACGGCGAGGGGCGTCTCGTGCTTGTAAATCAGGAAACGTCGGACGAGAGACGTCTCGTTATCTCGTCACCAGCGAGGTCGAGGTCGATATAGTTGACGGTGCCGTTGGATGAGACTTGCCGACATGATACGCCGGAGGTGCTGGGACGGAGTAGGAGGCGAGGACGGCCAGAAGGTCGAGGGAGATGAGAGCGCTGTTACCCACAGGAACCGCTACGGCTCGAACAACTCGAGCAATCGCAATAGCATAAGCGAGCAGTGGCCACTGTCGGCCCGCAAGACGCACGATTCTCGTGATTCTCGTGGCTCGAATAGGTTATGGGCCGACGGGGTATTCCAAGGGTCCTGGCGCCTTAACCCCGGTGTGTGGGTGTGAAAAAGAGCGATGAGGAGCCCAAGGGGATGGAGATATGAGAGGTAGGGAGGTAAGCGGAAGAGTGCCGGCAGCGGCAGGGAGAGACGACGCAACGAAAACTCGCGGTTTGGGGGAGGAACAGCATGAGCTGAGCTTGTCGCGGCACCTGCTCCGGGTGAGGTGTCTGCTCCGAGTGGCAGATCTCGAGTGAGGTGTTTGCGAGCTCGCTTGTGTCGTGCCGTCCCGTCAGCCCAGGGCTGTCTTCCGCATTGAAACCACTCTGGTCACTGGCAATGTACCGCGCGCGAACGCGCTTTCGAAACCGTATGTGGACCCGGGCAGGACGCAATCTGGTACGCCGTTGACGCCGAAGCAGGGATGGCCGACCAAGCATCGATTCTCGTGGGTGTGATAGCCAGATTGCGGATAAGGACGTTATTCGCGAAGATATATCTTTTGTCGCTCATGAGTGTGATCTGCCAGAAGTTCGGTAAGTGGTCTATCGAGGAATATGACAACGCACTTGTCATCTTGCAAGAAAAGCGAGCCACTCGACATTTCACGCGGAAAACGACCTAGGAGCCTGAGCGCACCCAAAATGCGAGGTACAGGACCTGCTCTACGAGGCTCCGGACGTCAAAGGGCAGGATAACCCACTTGGACATTTGTCCTTCAAGTTCGAGACTGACGAGCACACCAAAGTCGACGGATACAAGGTGCGCAATGCGTGCTGCTCGAGTACAGGCTCTGCCAGACGTCAGCATGGGTCAAGAGAGAGGATAGAGGACCGCACCTGTACTTTGCCCGGAAAGCAGATCCTCCACATCCACTGAAGGTGACCCCGAGTCATTGCTCATTTGATGTGCCTCAGTCGACGTCCTCGCACTCTGGTAGGTGACTTGAATAGATGCACGGTGCGCGATGCTTTCTGCTCGAGTGCATGCTCTGCGAGACGCCAGACGTCAGCACGGGTCAAGAGAGAGGACGGAGGACCGCACCTGTACGGATTTGCCCGGAAAGAAGGTCCCTCCACTTCCTCTGAACGTGCAAAGGCGTTGAGCATCGATGAGCCTCTAGCTTGGGCGCTCTCGACCCTCGAGATCATACCCGCGAGCTTCGAACGGATCACGGCTTGTGAGACTAGTGGCTTGCCGAATACTTTTCGCTGGGTGGTCCATCTGAGTGACATAGATTAATCACTACAAGAGCAGAGGGAACGAGAGCAGAAAGAGCAGAACGCACTTGAGACATTCCTCGACGACCATCCGGTGCGCAGAGATCGTCGCAGCAGTCATGCCCCATCGTTCCTGGTTGAAATTCCTATTATTTGTCGGCGCGTTAAAACCATGTAGCAAAGAAAAGAAAAGAAAATCGAAGGACTGACGCCAAAATAACATGCAACCCATTCCCATCCTCTCCAAGCTGGTTCTCAAACGGCACGAGAACATTCTCAAAGGTGACGAATGCCGTCCCAGCAGACGAACTGTAGCTCGTCTTGATGGGCTTGGTCTCGACGCCGGGCCCGCGCTCGATGACGAGGACGACCATGCCTTTTGCGGAGCGGCAGCCGACGGTAAAGTACGTTGCGGCCGTGCCGCCGGTGATCCATTTCTACGTAGTAGGCGCGAGTCAGCGCTGGCGAGGGAGTGGAATGGAATGGCACCTTGGTCCCGGTGACGCGCCAGCCCTCGTCCGTCCTTGTCGCGAACGTCTTTAGTCGGGCTTGGAAACATTCAGATCAACTTCAAATACGGGGGGCACGGCAACACTCACAGACATCCGACCCAGCGAACGCCTCCGAGATGGCCAACGAGACGAACTTCTTGCCCGCAAAATACTCTGCTGCGATTTTGTCGCGCAGGGCGGGGGTCGCGTGGTGTAGGATTGGTGGAAGGCCAATTTGCGCGCCGTTGCCCAGCCCGTCTGCGTATCCGCGTGCATTGAGGCGGTTGAATTCTTGGATGAGGATCAACGAATGGATTATCGTCAACTGTTGACGCCGGTTCAACGACTGCTGGACGATGGTAGATGAAAACGCAAACGCACCTCCTCGGGCTCGATGATGCCTCCCATGAGTTTGCGTCCCTTGAGATGCGGGCCTGGACCGAGTCGCATTGCGAGTATATTCGCCTTCGTCACCAGTGAGTGAGTTCTTGAAAAGCCAACTCCAAACTCCAAACTCACCTCCGCAAGCTTCGCCCAGACCTCCGGCGACGGCGGCTTACCATCCTCCTCCCTAGCCAACGCATCCGGCAACACCACCTCTTCACAGAACTTTCTTACGGCGGCCTGGAACGCGCGATGCTTGTCGGTAAAGTACGGCGAGTGGTAGCCGGGCGTAAGCCACGTCGGTTCGGCGTAGGGCACCGTGCTGAGCGCGCCGGCGGCGCGAGGAAGGATCTGCGGAGACTCGCCGGCGACGACACCGATTTGCAGCCGCGCGAATTGCGGTCGGAGAAGCACTTCGTGGCGATGGAGCCCGAAAAACGCTTCGGTGGCGTCTTGTCCGGCTGGTGAAGAGTTAGTTGGAGGATAGGTATTGGTACAGAGTATGAGATTTGCGCACCGACTTGTTCATCTAACAGAACGCTCAGACCCCCAGGATGCATCGCTGCAAACTTGGAGACATCGAAGACTTTTCCGTCGATAACCAGCCACTGGAATTCACGGTTAGTTTAGAGCAAGAAGAAACGACGGACGGACCAAGTCCCCCTGCTTGTTGTGCTTCGCGACCTCTTCCTTTGTGAACTGCTTGCTGGCAACCATGAAGATGAAGACGAACGCGAAGCTTCCTGATAAGCGACAATCTCTATCACTGGCTTCGGGCAGGACCCTCGGGCAGGGGTTCGGTCGGGGATCGACGCGCGCGGCGGCGGGTGATAGAAAACGTAACTACGGCTCGTGTGAAGCCGAATGCCGACGTCGGAGTTTGATTCTGCTGATGCCAAATACATTTCGCTGGATTTCGTTTTGATCGCTGACGCCGACGGATCTATACCACGCAGATGAATATCGGGCTTGTTCCAAACCACCATCATGTCCGAATCTCCCCTGGAAAAGCTCTTCAGCAGCATCCCCAACGTCGACGCGTCGCACATCCAAGGCAACCTCCCGGCGGCGCAAAAACAGCACAGCGCCAACATCTTCTACTTCTTCATCGCGGGGCACGGCGGTGCACCGAACACTCACCCATTCGCGGGGAGCATTGGCGAGCGGATTCGCATCGTCGAGATGAATGTTACGGATGAGCCACCGAGCTCGGAGCAGACGCTGGAGATCGAGGTTACTCAAGGTGCGTTATTCGAGCTGAGGATGAGAGAAGAGAAAAGGTTAAAGGAAGGAAGGATAGACATGTGCAACGCGTTCGGGAACATGCATGGCGCGTGTGGGTCCTTCCTTATCGGCCAGTGCGTTACACTTTTATTCTTGAATGGCCCTCACAATCCTTCTTGCAGCGCGGCGATGGGCTCAATCGTCCAACTCGGCTACGCAAAAGACTTCAACAGCGCAAGCCTCGCCGCGACGGCGCAGAATCTGCAGAACCTCAACTGGCATACTCCCGCCAACGTGTGCGTGGGTCACGGGCTTCACCTCTTCTATCTTATCTTCGTCGACTTGTAGCGGCGAGGTTCTCACCATCCGCGCTCAAACCGTCTTTGTCGACAAACACAACCGCGGCTCTCGGTTGGCGCGCTGCGAGATCCGGGAGAAGAACAGCGGGCGGTTAATCGTTACGGGCACGGTCGGCGGATTGCCCAGTTACGCGAAGGAGAAGACGAAGGGGAAGATGTGAGTCGTGAATCGGATCGCGCAGAGATAGAGACGAATCCAAGAACCGTTTTGCGTCCGTCTGAAGAGCAGCCGAGGCAAATCGACTTGTTGTGGCAGCTGAATCGGTTCGTACCTCTGTAGGAACAAGGTCAGAGTCACTTTTACCTCTCTATTTGGCGATCCTCATCAAGGAGACTGCGACCAAGCGAGTGCGCAATAATGGCTCGAATCCGCCGCCGAGTACCAAGATGAACCCGCAATTCTCCTTGCTGCGTAGTGTTCGGCACAAAGAAAGGTACGCGCGTGCGGACCCGTACCCGCCAAAACCCGTACCTGCGATGGCGGTTTGGCGGGTGACTTGTTATGGCTGCGTATATCTCAGACTTTTGTCAAGAATCAAGACATGAAGGAGTACCCACTTCTGAGGCTTCGTTAAAGGTGCGCAGAGCGTTGAAGCTCAAATGTCCAAACCCAATCTAATCTTTCCTGATGTCGTCCAGATCATCTATAGCACGCAGCGCGTAAGTGAAGAGTACACATCCTATGGACAAGGTATTGTTGGCGTCGGTGAACGACTATACCATCTCCTCAAGATGATCGCGAAATCGTTGGTCGGCGATCTCGGCCATGGGTCCGTCCGGCGGGACCCGGGACGGCGGGACCCGCACCCGTACCCGCACCGGCTGCCGCCCGGCCCGTGGCGAACACTGGAACTCGTCAACCGTGTATGAAATCTGGATGCGCTTTCTAGAACCATTGGGTCTCCACACATTGGGCTTGCTGGCCATGGTCCTACTAGTACGCTGGGCATGAAGCGAAATGCGCTTGCAACTCGGACGGTCTCGGTTGTCAGTGTCGGCGAGCTTCGACTGCAAACACCACTGGTTGGTTGTCGCTGTGGCCAAGATTTTTAACGTCTCTTCAGCTCGTACAGCGGCGCAGACGTAACATGGTGGTCGTGGAGAGCAAGAAGAGCCTGAGTGGTGGCGAGACAACTCAATGTCGCACAGCTCAGGTTTGGGCCCCGCCACTCTTTCCACACGGCGGCGACGACCACGGTGTGTGTCGTTTTCCCGCCTTTACAAAGCCCTGACCGTGCGCCTTTCTGGTTAGTATGTAACCTTGTGGAGCGGCTACAACGGCTGGGAGGAACGTACGTCTCTTCAGCTCCGTAAAATTGGCGGTTGTCTTATCCTGCAGTCCAACTCGCAGCTTATGAGTAAGTAATCGTAACATTTCTCGGTCAGGAGCGGGAGCGGAGAGACCCGAACGCAACGTCTTATCTCGTTTGTTCCGCCTAAATCCGCCTTGGTTTCGATCTGCGTCGGGCAAGGAGCGGACACTCGAACAACAGCTCCAACTTACATTTTCCAGGTGCCGCGATGCTTCCGAGTCAGCACTCGCCATGGGAGTTATGACACTTATATCGTTGCGCACCCAGGACGATAGCACTGGCAGGCGCGTGTTTACGTGTTTATTCCAATTCAGTTCAACGGCCTAGATGTTCATTTCTACAAGCCGATTTACATAACATAACGGGAGTAGAATTTTCATGTGAGTGGATTTTGGCGATGTCGTTTCATCGTACTAACGGAGTGCTTCTCAGGTCAATGTTGGAGCAATTTCTGTTGGTTGGCTCACTGCGTACCTCGGCCATTTTACAGCTCAACCTCGAGTCGCCGAATCCTGATCGATCCTTTGTGACCGCACTTCTATCAAGCTCTCATCTGTTGCGTCGTCTATATGCTCAAAACTTCACTTGCCCACCCTTCCCTGTTGCCATCGCATCAGCGAGTGACCTTCCTTCCTCCTCACTCACTCCACATGGTAATTTGAATATAGAATTTGACAAACACTTCAATGTGAGTCCCGTCGCCGGCGGCGGCTCGGCTGTTATCCTCTCTGCGATCCTCTTGCTCTTTGGCTGGTGTCAGGCTACCAAGTGTAGCACTGCAATCGAATGATGCGACCATCATCGGGAGCGGAGAGCGGACTTCCTCAGGGGCAGTGCGGTAATGGTATCGAATAGCTGCGAGGTAATCACAAGCTCGGCGCGGAAAATTCACGCTCGGGGCAGTACAGAAGAAAGGACACACCCGCAGAACCTCGAACCGTTTGTGTGGCAGTCCTAATGCGTCTTCGATGTCATCGATGGTGGTCAAGCGCTGCTGCGGCTTGGCTATTTTGGCGAGGCCTGGAAGCTGTTGTCGCAAACTTGAAGTTGCTGCAGTATTCATGCATTAAACTCCGGGACAAGCAAGAATTGGACGGGTCGTGCACCGTTTTCACGCTCAAGGTGCTCGAGCTGGTGTTGAGCGTCCAGGCGTGCTTGTGAGTCCAAGGATGGCGGAAGTGACATGGTGGCAAGAAGCAAGATTTTTGTTTGGCAACGCTGTCCATTACAAGCTCGAGCTACGTGATTGATCATATTTGGAGGTGTATTCGCAAAGCCAGAATTTTTGGTTGTGTGAGTGTGTTCAAGATGTTGTCGCTGATTTACTGTACTCGCAAGCGATGCGCTGGCGACTTGGGCAGCAAGGATGGGTTGACGAGAAACTCGAGAATCCGCAGTATTCTAAGGGACCTATGAAGCTAGCATCGAAGATCACACAGACTATTAGCCAGAGAGAATGCAGATATAAGCCAGGGATATGCGGGAACGAATTTGCGTCGAGCAAGGATGGAGGTTCGTTACATCGCTGTGACGTCACGCGTGACTGATCTGCTCCCGACATCCATCACCGAGGTCCATCACCGCAGAACGACGTTCCTCATTCACGCGCCGATGCTCCCGGTGCACCGCAGACACCCTCCAAGGTCTCCTCCACCGATTTTCACGCAACCTGGATTACCGTATCGGCGCAGGTCGCGTGTGTCGTCTTTGGCGACGATCCCGCGGCGGACGCGCTCTCGATGCTCTAGCAGCTCAAGACACCGCCCAGGACAGTCGGACACCTCCCTAGTCGACGTGGGGTACAACACAGAGGGATATCAGGGCGCGTTGGAAGGGATTTCGGATGGTGGTGAATGGTGCGTCGCGGTATTTCTTCATGCTCGCTCTCTAACGATCCCGGTGAACGTGTAGACTCGCTTCAAGACTGTACTCGACTTTCCTGCAGCAAATCTTCTCATCCACTCCAGTCAAGAGCTGCAACTCCGCGCAGACACTGCACAGTTGACGTCCATTCACGCGATTCCGAGCGCCAACGGCCTACTAGTAGAGTTGCGTCGCATTCACCCATTGGACAATACCATCTCCTTTGAAGAGAAACCAACGATACTTACGGAACTTCGCACTCTTCTGCGACGGAAACGACGGGCAGGCGGCGGTTTGGGAGGGTGGACGTCAATGGTGGTAGCGGCAGACTCGATGCATTCATTGGGATGGTATGGTGCGTGTTTTTTCGTCTTGCTTTCTGTTCCCTGGTCTCTGCTCGTCGCCCATTGGTGCTCCCTCGATCCCCGTCATCTCGTCTCGCCTGCTTCGCCGATCCCTGCTCAAACGCCGGCACTCGGTGCGAACCTGCGCCCATCATTGACGCCGACTACCGAGCGTGCATATCTCCCTTCTCCCATTGCTCAAGTACTGACGTTCCCGCTGCAGAGCGCCGGACTCGTACTAACCTCGACTTCCGCAAGAAGCGCGAGTCCGACGGTGTTGGGGATGGTGCGTCGTCGTACCTCTTCATGCTCGCTCTCTAACGAGCCCAGCGGCTGCCTAGGCTCGATTGAAGAATGTGGACACCTTGCCCGTACTACTTTGCCTCATCATCCCACTCTGCAACTCCGACATCTCTTCGAAGACGCACCGTCGACCTCCATTAACACGTTTCCGCCGGCGACGACGTCCCAGGTTCTGTTCCCACTCACTCATTCGACCATGTCCACGGCTGTGAAGATCATTCAACGGGTCTCCCGGGACGCGAACGACGAGGAGGCTGTAGGATAGTGGTGAACGTGGATGGGCGGGACTCGAGAAGCGATGGCGCTGAATGTGGGTAGCGGTGCGTGTTTTGTCCCTTGCCGCTGCGCCGTTCTTTCGTGCCTCTCCAGAAAAACGATCAACGGAACACCGAGTGTCCGATGTGGGCAAACCCTCGACACTGCGCGACCGTACGGCCCGCTTCGACTCGATCAGGGTAACCATCTCTTTCCTCCCGTCGCCAAATATTAACTTCATCTTGATCTTGCCTTCCGTGCCGTGTATCAATCCGCAAGACGCGCAAGTAGGACGTCAACGAGCTTGCCATCTTGTCTGCACCGCTCCGCTCCCATTCGCCTTCCTTTCCTTCTCACTCACGAGCCTCGCCTTCCTTCGAACTTCGCGCTGTTTCCTCTTACACGAGGTTCGTACTTTCGAGTTCACGAGCTACGTTTTATTAGCTTTTCGATGAACTTCAATTGAGACGATGCGCGCAGTGTATCCATTACAGCGATATCTCGATATCTCTCTTTGGTGTGTTTGGTCTCAACTGTTTCTTGCCCATTACTTATCTCAAAAGGACGAATCATCGCGTCAATCCCGTCCTAGCTCTACGGCTGCTTGCTTTCTAGATCGACGTACCCGTTGGTCGACATCAGTGGCAGATCTGTGCTGTTCTCTGGTACGTGTCATTCCACCCTCCTCGCTATACCATTCTGACTCTCTAGTGAGTCCGTTCTCTGATTCCGGCGCGGAACGGCATGCTAACCGTGGGCAGACCGATTCAGCTTAAGTAAGTGTTCCCTTTTCGTTTATTCTAGAGCGTTAACGTACTTGCATGATTCGAACCCACGACAAAGCGGCGGGACATCCACTCCAGCCATGTTCTTCGGGTGCGAGTTCATCAAATCACGATAGAGACGACTCCTCGTTTGCGAGTGCGCCCTTGTTTAGATTTTCGATTGTTATGACTCACTTTTAGCGCTTGACTTGACGCGCGCTTACCGTCATCCGCCTTCCAAGCAACTTCTGGGTCGAGGTACGAGTTTCTGCAGTGTAGCTCAGAAGCTAATTCATCCAGTCCAGCGTCCGCGGACTCTACGCATCGCTCTTCAAGGTAGCGTTACCCTTGTCCTTGGAATCCGGCGCTTACTGACATCGATTCAGTCCAACCTAGTGGGCTTGATCGCAATCCCCGAACTGAGTCTTTCCGTTCTACTTATCTTGAGACAATTTTAATGTGAAAACAGCGAGGACACTATGTTCGGTACATCAAGACGCTTCCTGGGTGAGTTTCCTTCGTCTCTTCCATGGACTTGACTGAGTTGACTCACGTTTCATTTGCAAATCGTTGCGCAATATTCCAGGCACAGAAACCATCGCTCTTTTGCGCCGCTCCGCATGTTTGGTGCGTTCTATCTTGTACTTGGCGCTTGCTCTGAACAAAGCATCAAGATCAGCTCCGGCACGCGACGTACTTGGCCCAATTCCCATTCAGCCACGGGTTTGCACATCTGCCGAACGACCCAATCTGACTTATACCCAGCGCCGAACAATTCCACAAGCCGACTCGCATCGCATGCGCCGCGATGTTTCGGGCTTACGATAGGCAGTTCTACTTAGTACAGTATCATGTAGTAGCTAGACTGTAATATACACCCTAGACTGCAAATGCGTGTGGAATGCGAACCGGCAAACACGTGCGGACTACCAACCCGCAAATGCTTGCTGGTTACAAACCCGCAAAAATTTGCGGGTTAGCAACCCGCACGCATTTGCTGATTGCGAACCTGCTACCGATTTGCAGGTTACCCGCACGTCTGCTAATCCGCACATGCTTCCCACAGTGGTGGTTAGCGACGGCTAAAGCCGGTGAGGCGTCGACCAGCGGCGTTTAGGTGATTAGCCGAATTTTTTTCTCTCACGGCTCCAAGACTGAATAGGGCAACTGTCACACACGAAATAGATTCGGGAAGTTGGAAAACGGTGTTCTAACTCCAGGATTATTGATGGACGCCGACAAGAGCTCAGCTCTTTTCTGGCTCCCGAAATTCTAGTGTCAAGATCATCTGCGCAAAAGGACAGGATTGTTCAAGCATATCGTTATATCGTGAGCGCTAAAATTCGCACAGCCACTGCTTCCAAGGCATTTGCCATTTATACGAACGGGACGAGCCCATCCAAACCTCAAGACAACCACCCACTCGGGTCATACACTCGCTCTGCTGGAACTCGATGTGCCAATATGCCCCTTCAGGGGATAATTGCAACATCTGTTATCGTCCAAAACTGAGCGGAAACAACATCAAGGTGGGCCGCCCAGGATATTCTCAAGACGAACTAACAGTTCGCAGGTCGACGACTGCTATCTCGGGACGTGTCCATCGAGCGTCTTCCACCCACTCAACCTCTATCGCAATGGTCATCCTATGCAAAGTGCGTATATTCTTCGACACTCGGAAACATTTCATGGATGACCTTGGGCTTCAGTCATTCATCAGCAGAGGCAGCTGCTCGTCCCAGCCCGCATCCCTCGCAGTGAGTTTCAGTGTGTTGAGTCTGAGTCCCGCGCATCTGATTGATATTCACTCTCCAGTTCAACGCTCTGGCGACCATATAACCTGGGCGCCCACCGAGGATATTAATACCGTCGCCCCTGCCTTTGCTCCAGGACTCGACGGAGAGAGCACCACTGTCGACTGGGATAGCCACGCTGCTAGTGGCTCCGGAACTTTCATCCACACGCCCACTCAAGTCCAAGCAACGAACCCTCCAGATGGATACGGGACCTTCCTCGACAACGCTGGTACATTAATTCTTCGGAGATTCCCGCCCCTCAGTGCTGACGAAGGGTTTTAGGATCGCTCACGGACGATATCGCTACCTCGGCCCCTTCCTTTGCTCAGGCAATCGACGGAGAGAGCACTACTGCGACTGTCGGCTGGGATAGCCACGCTGCCGGTGGCTCCGGACATCGCACTCACGCTACAATGCCAGCAGGCACCTTCGTCACCACTCCAGCCCAAGCAGCGACCTACCAGCCTCTCCCCCTCGCCGGATTCTGCCAAGGCCATAGCGCTTGCCCAAACTGCCTCCACACCGACCCAGGCGTCGGTCAGTGGCGATTCGGGGAAGTCAGCCAGCAGATGGTATGCAGCGCATGTGGGCTCTATGAACGCCGCAAGGGGACTCGCCGCCCGCTGGAGCTCGAGACGCGGAAGATGCTTAGACTCTTGGGTGGGGGAAGGCGCTGATTTCCGAGGAAGAAGGTTCTGAATGGTTTGTGACATGCTCGACGTCTTGTTCCGTTATCCTGGTTATCTCTTCATGCTCGCTATCTCGCTTTGCTAGTGTCTCTACTACCTTTTTCTTGTCTTTATCATTCGACGTCGTTGTTGTTGTAGAACTACCTGGATTTTTCACATATCGGCCGACTACCCACTATTAATCCGAATTTTGGTTTGCGTTCGTCTGGCACGTGGGCGCGATTCTTCGTCAGCAGCGTCACGTATCATCACACTGTCACTCTCTCCATCTCCCGCCCTGATAGCGCTGGTGCCGCCGTGGATTGAATTTCGGTGCTGTTGGTGGCTCGAGCGGCCCGGCCGAGCCTCAGCAGACCATATCTAGGTACTGGTCAGCTAGATTAGAAAGAGACGCGAGTATGGACCTTTTATGCAGCGGAAGACCGATACGCAAACTCTGTGGGCCCACTGAACAGCCAGTCCGTTCGATCTTCTCGTGCGTGATATGACGGGGTAGATGTACGTCGTTAACGTGGCTGGTGATGCATGCACCGGCGGGGACGGGGAAAGTTCGGAGCCGAGCCGTTGTAGACCACCCTGTCGGTGCCATATGCAAGCGATCTTGGCCCGCGAAATGTCCCGGGCGAGGGGCGTCTTGTGCCTGTAGATCCGAGAACGGTGGAGACGCCGCGTCACCGGCGAGGTCTAGGTCGTTGTCGGTGCTGTTGGACGAAACCCAATAGTTACGGGACTGATCGATAGCGCAGCTCGGAAGTGCTGGGACGGAGTAGGAACGAGCAAGGCCAGAAGGTCGACCTCAACACCCGGCCGGTTAGGTAGGACGACGGGAGCGAATGTGACGACGGCTGGGACAGGTAAAGGTACGACCCTGTCCAGCTATTAGCGGGAGGGTGCGAGCGAAACACGGCAGGTGGCTTTATGCGAGTTCAATGAGGGCGGTAGCGGTAGTCCACGACTGCAGTAGCAAGGCCTTCGATGCTCATCGCTAATCCTCCGTTCTCCGTCGTCCGCTGTCGTGTTCCATTCTCGAGCGCTGTTGTCCACAGAAACCGCTCCAGCTCACGCAACTCGAGCGAGAGTAGCGCGGCTCGAAAGTGCGACGTAGTCTTTGCCCGCTCCGCATGCTCCTACCCCGATATTGGGCTCGCCTTCAAGTGCACCAGCTTGGCAAAATGTACCGCAAACGAGCATTGGCACGGTCGAAGTATTGGGACTCCCGAGACGCGCGGATGTGATGTCGTGGGTCGAAGGGGTTATTGGGACGATGGGGTATTCCAAGGGCCTTGCGCCTTGACCCGGTGCGTGTGTATGGAAAGGAGCCGAAGGAGATGAGAAAGATGAGAGGTAGGGAGGTGTGTCGACAGTGGTGGGTGAGAGACGCAGTAACTTGCGGTCTTGAGAGGAACAGCAGCCTGTCGCGGCAGCCGTCACGATTGAGAGCCAGCAAGCCTGCCGTTGGCCGCGGGAACTGCTTCGGCTGGCGGATCTTGAGTGACGTCTATGCGGGCTCGCTTGTATCGTCCCGCCAGCCCAGAGCTCGTCTTCCGAATTACACCGCTCTGGCGACTGGCGATGTACCGCGAGCAGACCCGAATGCGCTTTCGAAACCGTTTGTGGACCCGGGCAAGATGCGAGCTGGTATGCCGTAGGCGCGGTAGGTGGCTGAATGGATTATATATGCGGGACGCGGTATGCCAGCGGTCGGATTGCCTTCACCGGACGTGCAGGTGTAGAAATTGAAGCGGACGACGGATATGTAGCCAAACATTGCTCGGTTGTGGACAAGGACGTGATTCGCAAAGATATCCCTTGTCGCTCAAGGGTGTGGTCTGCCGGACGGTTCGGTAAGCTGTTTATCGACGAACGTAGCGAAACGCACCTGTCTTCCAAGAAAGGCGAGCCACTCGAAATTTTCGATCCATGCATGCGCCAACGGAGCCTGAGCGCACCCAAATCAACGGATACGAGGTACAAGACCTGCTCTACGAGGCGCCGGACGTCAGCTTTGGGTCAGCAGAGGGCAGGACAACCCACTTGGACATTCGTCCTTTGAGACCGGAAGGGATCCCCTGGGGACGACGTGGCTTTCCAGTGGTCCTTGACACCGATGCGTGGGTGTAGAAAGGCGGGAGAGAAGTCGACGATACGGGGCTGTAGAGAGTCGGGGGAGCGGCTGACGTCTAGGCAGATACAGCGAGGATACGACACACGGACGTGAGTTGTCGAAGATGCCTCTTGTTGCTGGAGGGTTGTCTGTGGAGACTCAGTAAACTAGCTGTCGAGCCGCACGCAGGACAACGCACTCGTTGGTCTTTCCAGCAAAGCCGGCCAGTCATCTGACGAGCACACCAAAGTCGACGGATACAAGGTGCGCAATGCGTGCTGCTCGAGTACAGGCTCTGCGAGACGCCAGACGTCAGCACGGGTCAAGAGAGAGGACGGAGGACCACACCTGTACGGATTTGCCCGGAAAGAAGGTCCCTACACTTCCTCTGAACGTGCAAAGGCGTTGAGCATCGATGGGCCTCTGTCGTCTTCACACTCTGGTAGGTGACTTGAATAGATACATGGGCGAAACGGACCGTAGGGCAGCCCAAATGGATGGACGACATCCTCGTCGACAACGGCTGGTTCTTCCTCCACTGGAGCTGGACGTGGCGAGGATCATCGAGACGGGGGTTAGGGAGATGAGGTCGTTGAGGTGAGTGGGATCATCGTTGGACGAGCGCTCATCGTGGTGGTGGCAAAAGGCAAGCTTGAGTCGGATGATGCTTGCCATCAACAACGACCAAGCTTTCTCTCGACTTCCACAATCGATTCAAAAGTCATGGCCGAGTGCGGGGAAGACTCCCAAGATAGCAATGCTGCTAGTATAATAATTCCGGAGTATGCCCTCAACGTCTCTCTTCGCCACAAGCTGAGCACTTGTCTCGCTTCAAAACGGTACCTCTTCGGAGACCAACTGCCGAATCATCTGCAGTGTTCCCCAAAGGGCATCCACTAGAGGGCACGACCCTGCGTTTTACATACATCATTTCGGCGGAACTACGTCGCGGGACTTTGGCTATTCGTTAGGTACGAACGAGTCTACGACGCCGATTTTGAACTTGACAGTTGTCCCGCACGGGTAGCCGCTCGGAGGTCGTCTTGGCTTCAACCATGGCTACGTCCTGTTGGATATACGAGTGATGGGTGCTATTCGTTCCCGTTCAGCTTTCCGTGCTCAATCAATATGTACTTTCAGCCCGCGTGAATACCTACCGAGTCGACCATGAATAGACGCTCTACTTTGGGCTCTTCGGGCTCCGAATGGAGCTGTATTTCTCGCCGATTTTCATCTTGACAGCAACCGTTTCTAGGCTTTTTCTCTCAAGGTCGAAGACCGAATATGGCAACTGTCCGAGATCATCTGTGCAAAAGGTCAGAATTGTTCTCGTCGTGCGTAGAGGAGGCTTAGAGCCGGTTGAGAAGGGTCCTATGGAACGCACAGCCTATCGTTTCAAAGGCATTTATACGTCCGGGAAGCGCCCACGTAGGGGTCAAAACAACCACCCCACTCGAGTCCAGTCATAGTACTGTCATACACCCGCTCCGCTCGAACTCGATGTGCCAATATGCCTCTTCGGTCCATAACTGCAACATCTGTCAGCTTCCAAGACTGGACGGAAACCACATGAAGGTAAGCCGCCCAGAATAGTTCCGAGACTCGGACTAACACGGTCGTAGGTCGCCGATTGCTACCTCAAGACATGCCCATCGAGTGTCTTCCACCCACTCAGCCTCTATCGCAATGGTCATGCTGCCCAAAGTGTGTATATTCTTCGACACAACATTTCATTGACAACTTTGGACTGCAGTCGTTCATGCCGGGAAGCATAGAAAACTGCTCGTCCGATCCAGAATCGTTCGCAGTGAGTTGGGGCTTCCGTTACTTTAACAAGCCTGTCTAATGTTCTATTCTCTCCCCAGTTCAACGCTCTGGCGACCGTATAACCTGTGCGATTCGCTTCAATGTCCGCCGGCTCCCTGCTTCTGTTCCCGTGGATGAGCCTCTGGCTGAGCCCAGCACCACGTCGGATTGACAGCCATTGGACGCAGAATGAAATGAAGTCAGAATGGTCTTGGTCTCCGTATTTATTCGCCGTATTTTCAGATACCTGACTAGTACTCCCATCGAACTTGTTAATACCATGTCCAGGCTGTCGAGTCTCTCGCTACTTCCACGTTGCTCGGTTCGGATTTTCCAACTGAGTGCACAATTGGTCGAGGCTCGATATCTAATTCTCTCTTGCTGAACAGGCTCTGCGCTTTTGAGTTGCTTGGATCCGTCCAAACTGTCCACGCTTGTGTATATAGCTTTCAAGATAATCGATGCCGAAACTGAGCCAATTAAATCGTCTTGACAATCCATATCTATTCGAATCTGCACGTGTTGGCTAACATTCTTGACCACACTCCGCCATCATCTCCACTCCGCCATCACTACCTCGTCTCAGAACCACCCGAATGTCTGGAGATTGAAGACATTTTCTCGGTACGCGAAGCTCGAAAGCGCCGCGCTAGGCTCCTCAGGACGCTCCGAGTCAGTCGACGTAACATTCATCATGTCTTCAAGATTCCATTTTGGTCCTCTTGCCTCAAAGTCCAATTGAATTGCGGGACGCCATCTATCTAGGAACGTCTTACGAGAGAAGATTCGCTCTGTCAGCGTCGGAGAACTCGGAGCCCGCGTCGTCGTGCCAGTGCGCAGTACGCAGCAGCTGTGGTCCCTGTACTCGACTCGGACCCGCAGGTTCTCTTCGGCTTCCTGTCTTTTACAAGCCGCGGCACTGCTCTCTATTGGATTCCTCTGGGGCTGCTCGTCCACTCAGTATCCCTCCGAGTCCGTGTCATGGTCTCCTCTTGACCTTGGCCTGGCCGACGAGACCGAGCGATGGTTATGCGACAATCCCTGCGGTACGACGACGCGTCAGGTCCGGCAGTGGCGCAGCATCTCCGACGGAGACGAGTCGCCGGTGTGTCATTGACTCATTGGTGCTGTTTCTTTTTAACACGTCAAGTTCAAAAGCGCATCGATTGCACAAAAAAATTGGCCCCGTGGAGCGTATAAAGCTCTCCGCGTTAAACTTTCTGCTCCACTCGAAGACCTTCCCAAGTCAACGCTGATATGAGTGGTACGCTGCTTCCTTCCTTCCTCGAGATACATCTGTCAGTGCTGATGCACATCTGGCAGACAACACTGGCACTGGTCGTTCCGCATCTCTCAATAACCCTCCCTCCACGGAAACTGGCAGTTCGAAGGCGCTGTTGCCTTGGAAGGAAGAACACACACCGCTTGTTTCTGACACGCTCCGTCGACTTTCTCCCGGACTTCTTGGTATGTCGCTGTTGCTTCGAACGCCTGACCGTCGCTAATCGAGCAAATCAGGCACCGAGTCGCCTTCTGCCCCTGGAAGGAGCCGCCGTGGCTCTTACTCCCATATCAATGCAAGAGTCGATGGTGCGTCTTGGCCTTCTCGACTTGTGTCAAAATGAAACTTATAGATAAAGTCCTGGATGCGAACGAAAGCGGATCCAATTTGTCCCAAGCGGCTTCGGAAGGGTACTGGGATGCATTCCTCAATCATACGAGTACGTCTTCTCCTCCACTCGGTAGTTCCTTTGAACGCTGATACGTGCGTCAGACTACGAGTTTTCGGTTTCTTGGAAAACGCCTTCTCGCCGCGAGGCTTTTCCCGCGGGAGGTTTGACGATTGACCCCCGTAAGTTTCGCATTGCCGACTTATTATGGCGGTATGAATACTAAGATCTCCAGGATTTCTTCATCACCCACTCACCGGATCGCCTATCGCCCCCGGATCGCCGCAGCGCTACGCGGAAACCTCTTCATCATCCCGTCCGAGTCGTTCTCGGCCCACTCGAGCACCAGCAGGCACTTGGTTCGTCGAGACTCCCGCGACTGCGACTCGCAACCGCAAACGTGCTGCTCCACCTGCTCCTCCCCCTCCCTCTCCTCCACCGGCATCGGTAACCCTCGACGTAGTAAGCTCCACGATCTGCCCAGGCCACGGCCCCTGCCCAAACTGCCAAAATTCCGCCCCTACGAACTGGCGGCTGGGCATTATCAGCCAGAAGATGGTGTGCAGCGCGTGTGGGTTGTACGAAAGCCGCAAGCGCAAGCTGCGCCCGCCAGAGTTGCAGACGAAGAAGATGTTGCGGTTGCGCGGTGGAGGGAAGCGTTGACTGGCCACTAGCTTTGACGTGGGGCATTTGGCATTGGGAGCGGCGCTCTCGACATGATACTTTTTCCGGCGTCGTGGACTCGTGGTTGTTTATTCCTCAATATGACGGACTGATATGCGTAGCGGAGGATCGCCTCACAGGACGATTTGGGGAGATCTACAGTGGGAGTCGATACGAATCCCGCACGATATGTGAATAGGTAGTTCTCAACACAAAACGACATGGACTCGTAAAGAACGGAAAGGGGTGGTACAGTGAGAGTGAGAGAGCGAGTATAACAAGGGAACTGGCTCCTACCAATGATATTTTGTCTCGAGGAAGCGTTTTCGACGCTAGAATAACCTATAGTATGACGAAGTCAGGAACTAGAGCGACTAAGGGCAGACACACGTAGTGGGGCGGCGACGGGCGGCCTTCCGTTCTTCACCCCAGCGGTGCCTACACAGCGATGAAAACCAGTGCCGGAGACGTTAAATAACGAGCGCGAGCCATGGATGTCGCTCGATGGGAGAAGATGGGGAGGAGCATCCGAATCCCTGCGCGCCTTCTTGTAAGCTTTAAGTTTTTGGCTGCCTACAGCATGTCAGAGAGCGATGTAAGTATCATGATACAGCAATTAAAACATACCTAGGCTTATAAGACAGGCGCCGCAGGGCTGTGAAGATTAGACGTCCTGAGTGTATTCGGGATTCCATGGAGGAGATATATCAGCGGGACCGGCATCGCAGGACTGCGGCCGATAGACCGTCGTCGTCAGCGATGAATGGGAAGGCTGAAGAGGATCTGTAAGTGCGGACCTGGGGCCGTCATGGACAGAGGTCTTGAGCAAGCAGTACGCAGAAAAAAAGCAATTTCCTGGTCGTTATAACAACGGTGAACGCGAGTAAACTGGAAGTTGCGGTGCATGGCGATGTCGAATAGTGTATTCCTCGGTAGACAATATACTTATATACATCTCACACCGCCGCCATAGCTGCTGCCTATAAAGCCACAAAAAGTGAGAATCCAGCGGCTGTTTTCGAGGAAAAGAACACGCACATCCCGCCTTTTAACCTGTGTCTGTATCACCACCAGCAGTATGAACATCTCCTCGACTTGATCGTGGAGCGGGTGGAGGAACTGGAATGAGGCAGGTGTGTTCTTTGTGAGGAGGTGGACTTGGGGCGAGGTGAACCGGGCGATTATCGTTTCCGCCCCGGGGGCGACGGAGGGGGATGTGACCTGAGAGCGCTTTAGTATTGAAGAGGACAGAGACGGATATTGGACGCACCAAAAGCTCTCGCTGAAAGGTGTTGCGCTTGAATGTATACGAGTTGGTGCTCCATCGCCAAGTTTTCTGAACCAAAACAATTCAGAATACGTCGGCAAGTTCCAGTCAAGTTACGCACCCCATCGCTCATGATCTGACGCGGCTCGAGGCATACATCGTTCCACGAGCGCGCAACGCCGTTGACTTCAAAAGTCTTTTCGCCCCAGTTGATGATACCGACAAGGCCGGTCGCGGTCACAGTCACCGTGGTGAGTTGCCGCCGATGAAGAGATCCAGACAAGGTGTGTGCGGTGTAGTGGGTCGCTCCATCAGGCCCGAGGAGCGAGGCGTTCTCGACGTGTTTGTCGGTGAATGTGAGGTGCGGGGTGGTCATGGTGGTGTGTTTGTGTGCAATGGAGCGCACCTTTTATATATTGGCAATCCAGCGTGTAATAACAGCCTTAGAAGTTAGGACACAGCATTCTCAGCGGCGCCCGCTTACCCTGGTCCGCTTCAAAGTGGAGACTTTGAGAGAGCCGTTGGAGCGCGGAGCCGGAACAGAGCGTTGCCAGTGGGAAACACGACGGTTGCATTTATAGAGCGGACAAATGGTGGCAAGAGGCAAGAAGGTCACGGTCGTAACAGGCTGACAGCGTGACGGTCCGGCCCGGGTAACACTCTTCCGAGTCCGAGTCAACCATGTCGTCTCCGAGTCGTTTCAACGGCGTGCCAGCGAGTTCATCCTTATAATGGGCCTACTCCTGTCCTCGACAGTTATCCCTTCCTGATGTCGCCTGCCGACGAATTCATACTCTGCTTCAAAGTCGACAGAGTTGTCGCCGAAGAGGCCCGTCCTCTGGCTGCGAGCCACTGGCACTCGAACGTACCTCTGACGGAGATGGTTGTGACCCCCTAACTCCGTCAATCCGACGACACGCTACGAAGAACAGGCCCGCAAAGCGACAACCTCGGTACAAACGTCTCGGCGCGATGTCGTTCCAAAGATCCAAGTTGGCACAAGAACCCTATGATTGTTGGCACCTTCCGCCTCCCGCCTCATGAACTCCGGTACATTCTACAATGTTCAAAGATGACACAGGCACGTAGACTGTCGACAATGTCGAGTAAACTATAGTACTAAACACCAAGATGGACTTGATTCCGGCGGTTGGCCCGGGTCCTATACAGAGTCCAGTAAACGAGGGGGAGAAATCCGATTATTCTCTTCAAACTCAAAACCAAATTCCGTGCTAGTAGTACTGCTATCAGGCTACTATGCTCGCGAAATGAGCATTGACCTCTGCCAAAAGCTCGTCCTCCGTTATTCCCTCCTCCTCTGCCAATCTCTTCAAATTCTGCATGACAGTCTCCATCGGGCCCGTCGCTCCGTGCACCAGTAACAACCTCAAAACGCTCTCCTCGCCCTCCGGCGCCGGCCAGATTTCGCTGATGTGCAAATCAATATTATCCGGGTTTGCTCCCGCTGCTAGTAACAGTTGCAAGATGGGGAAGTTATCCGTTTGCGCAGCGCGCTCGATGATTGCCCTGCCAGACTGCCCTTGCGCATCGGCGTCTGCCCCATGGTCGAGCAACAGCCCGACCATCTCTGCATTCCCCGTGTAAACAGCCTCCTCGAGCGGGTGCAGCTTACCCTCTCCCCACGCCGTCACTTCCGCGCCGTGCTCGAGGAGCAGTCGTGCCGCATCGACGTGCCCGCCCACCACCGCGCCGTACAACGGCTGGACCCCGTTATAGTCGTCCTGCCGGCGGTTGACGTCGGCGCCGGCGTCAAGAAGCTCTTGCACAATGTACCTGTCGCCGACATGCGCAGCCGCATGTAACGGGGTCCAGCCATTCCAGTAGGGTGTGTTTGGGTCTGTCGAGAATGGTGGCGCGAGGAGTTTGCAGACGGCGTCGCGTTTGCGTGTGCTGGCGGCCCTGAGCAGGAGCTTGGGTGCCATTTCGGGAGTGAGCGACGTTTCGAGGGTGGCTTGGAGGATCGAGTGGAGGTGGGTGCATGTTTGGGTGAGAGCGTTGAGCGAGGAGGGTGGGAGGGTTTCTCCGATGAGGAGGATGAGTTCGGGAGGGAGGATGCTGGTTAGGTAGGATGAGCGAGTGGCGGTCATGGGCGTACAAAGTCAAGAGAGAGAGAGTGATGTGATGTGATGCCATCGTTATCTCCTACCAATCTCCTACGCTATTAGTGCAGACAATCTGGTGCTCCGTTGTGCCCACAGCTTTATCCTCCATCGTCAAACTTGGGTACGAGTACACTTCTCACTTCAGTACTCAGTTTTGATTCTTTGATTCTTCTCCGATACGCTTCCGAGATCACCTGCTCCTGCATCCACTAACTTAACTTCGGCTTTCATCCGAGTCGGATTCGTCAGTCAAGGGCTGGTTTATGAGCCTGGTCGGTAAAGGGTAGTCATACAGACGACATACGATACAGTTTATAATCAGGTCTTTGTAGGTGTGAGCCAGCAATTGATACGATCTTCAGAGTCCGCCTGCCCATTCATCGTTCCCCCCGACGGACTGAATCACCTCCTCCGCCTGCTTCGAAATGTCCGTCCCAAAGCTCGTCAAGAGCCCCCTCCTCGCAAGACGCTTCCCTGGCCCGCCGTCCGAGGTCCCGTTGTCCGAGTCCGCTGCCTCCCCGCCTCATAAGCCTTCAGTGCGAACTACCCAGCCGTTGACTGCGGGCCCGAAGCGGTACTCGGAGCAGCGTCGTTTGGTCGAGACGATCCTCCCTTGTAGAAGTACTTAGCACGGATGTATCGCATGACGAAGGGATCCAGTGAGAGTGGTCGTACACGCCTTCTCCAGCTTTGCACGTCTCGATTCACTGCCGAAGATAGTCAGCGTCCATCCAAAGCCCCGACGAGAGCCCGAGCTACACGTACAGAGATTCACATCCCATGACGGTTCCACGACCTGCTCCTCATCGCCATCAAGCGATTGACGCAGGTACGTGTCTTCATCTTCCAGACGGCAGTCCTCCTCCTCCGTCGACTGCGAGCATTGTGGGCGTAGTCGTCGGGCTTGGGGTCGAGGGTGGGCGCCGGATGCGACTGACGACGCCGAGCGCGTTTCATGAGCTTGATACAATGCATCATTGTGCCCTTGAAAGAGATGCTAAGAGGGCGATAAGCAACGAGAATAGCTCGGGGAAAGACGAATGCTCACACTTGGTCCTCTCCTCATCCGACACCTACAACTTCGACCTCAGATTCGGGAAAGACACTGGCAACGAGAGAGGAAAGAGGAAAGAGAAGCAGCTTCCAAATGCTGAACTAGGATTAGCATAGCATCGAGGAGCAATAACTGGGAGGGCATGCTTACAGGAAGCGGACTGCTCAGGCTCGTCATCATTCTCCGACTGTTCTTCGGATGCAAAAGCGACCCTGGGTAGGGGAGCTCGCTGAGAGACGACAGAGCTGGACAACAAGTCTAGAATGGAGCCATCCACCCTCCCCCCGTAATACAGAAACAGTGCCAGTGCCAGCAAGCGCGTTTATGTCTCGCTGAAACGGTGCCGGTGGGAATGTGTCGGTGTTCCGCCGCGTTGGTGCTTGTACCCCAAGCGCAATGAGAGTCCAAGATGGCGTGCATCGGTAGGGTCTCAGCTGGCGAATATCGACCCCGAGCCTAGAGTGTTCCCGATGCCCGAAATGCCCTTCTTCCTCGATATCCGCAGTGTTGTCGAGGAGGAGGCTGGATGAGGTCGGACCTCGGACGCATGCATGCAGGCAGTGTACCCATCGGGTCCTGAAAACAAGTCGGCCGGCGGCCCATGGGAAAGCAACGGCTGAACCATATCGAAGCTGCGTCTTTCGACGGTGATATGTAGCGGCTGTCGTTCCTCCTCCTCCCAATTTGCCGCAACGTCGGCACTGGCAGCATCGAGAGGGATCGAAATCGAGGAGGCGGCGGTGTGACGTGACCTTCCGTGCCGGGCTAAAGCAGCCCGATGTAGTCGTCGTTTGGATTGGTGCGCGGCGGAGAGCAGCTTCGGAATGGTATCCGGATGAGTGGACCAGAACACCGGTTTGGCGATGGCGGTTGGTCGAGGGACGAGGGAAGAATGGAGTATTGCGACCATGTGGCGACATGTGAACGCGAGGGCGTTTGAGGAGAGTGCAGGGGAAGAGGATGAGCTCCGTCGAGACATTGTCAAACGGGTTGCTGGGAAGGAGGTCTTCGCAAAGAGTAGGTAAAGTGGCTATCGCAATTGTATTCTTGCATTACCGTCAGTCGAGGCGAATTGTGCAAGGAGAACCCCAAGTACTACCCCCCGCTTCGTCGCTTTGCGCTCATTTCGAAATTGAGTAGGGAATATCGGGGATCTTCCAGTGGGCACGTCCTTTCCGCAAGCGTCTGACTAGATAATGAGGATGTTCAGGCATGAGCCTAGACGCGGGCGAACCACGTACCAACTTCGGCGCGGCTTGCCCGTCGTCTCATTCAATCCGAGGCGCTGATATGGCACAAGGGGCTAAGTATTGGCGCGATTGGGAATTCGAAGGAGGAGAGCTGCCAAGTCCATGCAGGAAGGTACAAGAACGGGTCGGGCGGCGCGTAGGCGAGATGGCTGAGCGACGAAGCGACTACAGCAGGAAATCGAGTTGGGCGGGAGGAAGTCACGGTGTGACAGAATTGATCCGAGCCTGAGCCTCCGACCCGACCTCCACCATCGTTTCCCCAACCCTATTGAGATTCCGCCTCGATGCTTTCGACGGTCGTTCTCCGTATCAATTATCACTCTGGAATCAGCTCGACCTCAAGCTGGACGAACGATTTGACTAACGATGAATCGACGCCGACTCAAATGTGCACAAACACGGACGTCGGCCGACTCGGCGGACCTGAATGCTTGGGAAACTTGAAATCCCTCGACCTCGCTGGATTTCCTAATTATACGCTCGTCCGCTGAGATACGGAGATGGAGATCCTGCGCTCCACAACACCGCTACGTCGACGCCACAGCCTCACTGGCAATATAAGAGTGCGGACACAGTAAGTAATCCACCGACCTACTCGTAACCCATGGCTACCCTCACATTCTCGAACAAGAAACTCGTCGATTCCTCCCTCATCGGAGAGGACGGCGGGGTATACTACACGACCAGCTCCACCAAGGGTGCTATTCGCGGACGCAAAGTCACCACAATCCGAGCGGCGAGCGGGTTGGTCGGGATGATAGACTGGCGGAAGAAGGTGTTTGTGATTAATGGAGTGGAAAAGCGCTTCGGGGATGTGCGCTCGGGTGGATTTTTGACGAATTGGCGGGGGGTGAGTGTTTGTTTTCACTCATTTTTCATGGCCAATACTGATTTATATGGGCAGAGGAGGTGGCAGTGGTCGAATAAGATGTACAAGGTCAAGTTCCAACACATGCAGAAGGAAATCCTAGTGCGTTGCATGTCTTGCGTCGATATAATACTGAACACCCACCGTCAGGCTACGTCCGAAGACATGCGTTCCAGCACCGTGCGCTTTACCGCCTACGAACCACACCTCCTCAGCAAGACCGAGCAAGCCACGATCCAATTTCCGCACGAGATGCAGGACGAGATCGAGCGGATGTTCGTCCTCATGGCGATTTTGCAGACGGAGATGCACAAGCAGGATGCAAGTTTTTTTCTTTTTCTTTTTTAGTTTGAGGGAAGATCGCTGACCTATTGGATAGATAAGGAAGACCGCAGAAAGTGCAGATGTGGCCATGTCGGGGATTTCGTAGGAGAAGTTGTGCTTCAGAATTCAAATTGAAGAGAAGAAATGTACTGCCAATTTGTGCCCAAGCTTGACGATTGAGCCTCAGACGCATCATGGAGGAGAACGCTGTAAGTTTGAAATGTCCACTCCAAGGTACCGCAACTGAATGCTTCCCGGACCTGTGCTGATAAGCGTTGATTGCCGATAGCATCGCATCTCTCTCGACTCTGTACACCCATGACCTCCTTGAGCTCGTCGTATCTCCCTCCCGAACTCATCCTCCTTATCGGCGAACCGCTCCCGCCCTCCTCCTTGAACACACTCACCCAAACCTGCACCGGCCTCCACTGTATCCTCCAACCCGTTCTCGACGCGTTGCTCACTCCCGAACTCGCAAACGAGATCCTACTCAAAGCCGCTGGCGGGGGAAAACCCGACATCGTGAAGAAGCTGCTCGCTCCGCCAATCTCGACCGACCCAAATGCATACCCGGAGAACGCTTGTACACCACTACATGCGGCCGCGGATGCTGGCCGCACTGCAATCGTGCAACAGCTTCTTGACGCGGGCGCCGATGTCGGGCGGTGCTGGGACATACAGGAAGAGGTGCAGCCTTTACACTGTGCGGTCCTCGGGCAGCATATCGACTCGGCACGTCTGCTCATCGAGCATGGGGCTACGGTGAACAAGTGGTACGGGAGCGAGTGGACGTCGTATCCGCTCTGCGACGCTGTCATCCGGGGCAACGCTGACATGGTCAGACTTTTGTTGGACCATGGCGCAGATCCCGAGCAGCGAGGGGAATACGGGACGGCGCTTGCCAACGCCGTTCGGCAGCGTGATATTCCGATCATGAAGATACTACTGGAGGCGGGAGCAGACGCGAATGCGAAGCTGCCGCTCAACCCTGGCTGGTTGTGTGGTGGGCCGCCTCCCCCGCACAGGGCAACGTTGCTTTATTCCGTGTTGGGACTCAGACACCCGAAGCACGAGTACAGTCCCGAGCCACCGCCAGAGGAAGGGAGGGAGGAGATTATGCGGTTGTTGATGAAGTACGGGGCCCTGAAGATCGGCGCTATCGCGACGGTCAGGGAGCATATGAAAGGATTGGCGGATGCGGAGGGGATGACGGAGAGAGAGCTGCGGGTCAAGGTTGATGGGATTTTTGCGAGCGTCGAGGCGTCCAGGCGTAAAAGTGCGTTGTGGCCAAAATGGCTTCAGACCTCCTACCGCGCTCTGAGAAGTTCAAAGTAATGCAGAAGATAGGTAGCACGCGCCATGCCAATAAACGCCTGAATTATCACAAAGTGAAAGAGCTTGCAAAATAGGGAGGTCCGAAGTACAGTTCGATCTGGCTGGTTTCGAGACCGATGACAAGCAGCTTGATTGCTCACAAATCATGTCCGCAAACAGTTAATATGTTTGGCCACTTGCTATCTGTCCGATAAGCGCGCTCGATATGCGCCAAGATTTGTGCCATATCAGGTTTGAATTAAAGGGATTTTATTTTTGGGCGTATCAACGAACTTTTTTTGCTACAATTTTATTTTAACAATAAAGTTGGCTCATGGTCTATGTCTGTTGTCGAGCGATCATTATTCAAGTTATTCAAGTTATAAAAAGAGGGAGGAGGAGAGAAACAAGAGGGAGATTGGGACCCACCATTTGCGTGTTTCCCTTGAATTTTCTGTGTGAAAAAGGCCCTCCGTCGGGTGAAAATCCGTCGAAAAGTCTCCGTCACGCTCAGGCCTGATCAAGCCGCATTTGGATTTCAAGTCTATGTCCAAACGGGGTACCTTCCCCTTTGGACATGAGCCCCCAGCCAATCGTATTTCAAGTTTTGCCCGGAGCCTCGGACCCGACTGTTTCCGGCTCTGCTGTCACCGACTCTTTCGCTCTCTTTCCTGCTCTCACATCGACCTTCTGTCCCGTCTCCGGAGCCCTTACACCGACGGTGCCAGTGGGGCAGTGCTTCACTCTGGGTGGACGCGGATGTTGGAACCGCTGGGACGTTGCGTAGCCTCAAAAAGTCTCACCAGGTATGTCGTTCGTGGTGTTTTCTGTATCCTCCTGCGGGCTAACAACTCCTTAGCTCTCTTTGTACCTCGCATATGGAGGACTCGCTATGGCAAGCCTCCAGCTCAAGCCCTGTCCCATTTGCCCTCGCCGCGGGAAGACTATAACTCTCGAGCTCGAATCTTCAAACATCTCCCTCGGACCAACAGCATCTCTTCGCAGCTCGAAGATGGCCGCACTCTTTCGGACTACAACATCCAGAGGGAGCCTACTATCTCGGTGCGTTCCATGTTGGCAACTATTTTGAGCCACCGAGTTCTCATCGCGCGTAGTTCTGCGTCTCGCGGCGGTATGCAAATCTTCGTTAGGACCCTCACCGGGAAGACCATCACCCTCAAGGTCGAGTCATCGGACATCATGGACAACGTCAAGGCGAAGATTCAGGACAAGGAGGGCATTCCTGTAACCGCGTCTCCGCCGCGCCGTCGAGGCCCACAAACGCGACTGGACTGCTGACGAGCCCGCAAGATCCTCGAGGACCGCATGTGTGTATTGTACTACTGCGCCGCAAGGAGTTCTGGACCAGGTTCGTTCATTGCCTGCTCGTTTACTTCCATTAACTCATTGCCTGCTCGTTTACTTCCATTAACTCGCAGCCCAGTACCAAATCGCCGCTGTCACCGCGAACATTTCCGAGTCGCGCAAGCTCAAGACGCAGCGGTCATTTGCGGACGGCACCATACCCACACTGTCTCATCTTTGCCGGCAAGCAGTTGGAGAACCGTCGCACCTTTTCGAGCCGCTCTCGTCTTACTCAATGGGTTAATAGGTAAGTTTTTCCCGTATTCCTCTTCATTACCGTTCTCATTCGTTTCAGTAGATACAATATACATGCAAATACATCAAAATAACAAGATTCTACCGCAATTATAGACTGAAGTAAGTGACTGTACCTCGCGTACGTCAAGGGTGTCGCGCCTTTTCCTTGCGCACCCGTTTATTCGTGCCAGCTGCGTGGGCTGGCTCAGTTCTGTGGCTGCAGCGCATGCGGCCGCCGCTCCCGGGACATGTATCGGCGGACTTGCACTGGGCGAGCGCGCATAGAGCGCATCGCTTCTTCCCCTTCTCCATCGCAATCTTCTTTGTTGGACGTGTGTGTTCTTGCGCGTTGTATCCTCCCGAATTGGCAGTATGCACGGAGATGGTCGTCTGGTGAAAGACGGGTCGAGTGGGCCCGAGTTGGGAGCTGGATGGTCCGAGGGTTGACGGACCGACGGACGGGGGATGGTTGGCGACGCGCATGGATTGGAGCGGGGGTGGATTATTTGGAGCGCCGCCGTGTTGTTTTAATAGTGGTCGGGAGAGGAGGAAGTGGACGCCATTTTATTTTAGACGCGTCAACGCACAAGGAGCTCGATATAGCGCGGAAGGTGGAATTGACTACGTGACTATGTGACTGATGTGGCTCATGTCCTAATCGGGCATAAGCCAGCAACAGCCTTGGCCCATGAGCCTAAAGTTCAGGCTTTTTATTGCGGATCTGACGGTGTGTTTTTAGTGCGGAGCTGTCGGTGTTATGTTATCTATCAAGCCGCTTGATAGATACCAGCGAGCCAAAACCTACAGCAAAGAAAGGTCAGTACGAGGGGAAGGGAATACTTAGAGCGGAGGACATACAACAGCAACTGCAGAGGTAGAACAGGCCGCTACAGATAGTGTCGCCCATCACGGCTGGGAGAGAGTCGGCGTCGAGGGAGAGGAGGAAAGGTGTGACGGGTTACCCGGTCACCGTTACCGTGATATCCGGCTTGATGTCCCTTCCGCCTTCACAAACCGGCCTCGGAACAGTAGTCGGTCGTGGTCGATGCATCGAGTTCGTTTCAAGCATGCTCCCGAACGGAGCCGCATGGCACCGAAGAAGGACCTTTAGGCTCGCGAAGAGCACTGGAAGAGTGGCATCGACTCGGAGGCTAGTATCTTATCATTGTGGATTCTTCGAACCCATGGCTCTCCTGCACCTCGGTGTATTCCAGCCCTGCGCTTCGTTATTGAAACATCTTGCTTCCATGCCAATCCCATCTACTTCCTTGCTGGCACTCGACGGCGAACGACGGCTGGAAAACGGCTCCAAGGTCCTACAATCCCTTCATTCGCCATCGGTGCAAGACTGACTTCATCGCCAGGTCACAATGCGTGGCGCCGAACGCCCAGCCCAAGTCCAATGGACCCGGCCCTTCTTACCCATCCTTAAACCACTCTCAGACGAAGCCGCGCACCAGACCTTCATCGATATCGCAGATGATATACACATTGACGACTCAGACCTCCGTACGATCCTCGACTTGACGAACAAAATGCCGTTGGCGGTGGCCCTCATCGCCCATTTATTCCGCAGACGAAGGTGGCTGCAGCGCTGTCCTCGCTCGCTGGGACCACGAACGAACGTCCCTCCTCTCCTCCGGCATCGACAAGAGGTCCAATCTGGACATGTCCATAGCGCTATCGCTCAGAACTTGCCACCTCCATCGCAGACCTCTACCGCGAGGCACGCGGGTTACACACCGAGGCAATGCGTTGTCGGTCGCTGGGGATGTATCACGCCTGCGTTGCGCGCTGCCAACGAGCGAGAGAGCTGTTGGCCCTATGCGGGCTCGCAAACGGCGAAGTCGACCATGCGAATTTCGGGACCCTCGCGGAAGTATTGAAGGACAAGTCGGAGTATACCGAGGTGCGGAGGATGCACTGGCTCATCTTGGAGAAGGTTTCGCCCATGCGCTGGCGATGCTGAACGTGGCAGAGGTGGATGTATACATGGGAGCGCCCCGAGATGAGATCGAGAAGAACGTCGATGCCGCGAGAAGCATACAGAGCGCGATAGGATACATGATGCGATATGGTGCAAGGGGACTTGGAGCTGCGAGAAGGCGCATACGAGAAGGCAAAGCTGCTTCTCCAGACGTGTACGCAGGGGGCCTTGGGCGAGGATGGCGAGATCGTCATATATTCAAGTTGTCTCGAGCGATTGGGAAACTCGGAACGCTGGGCTGCCGACTGGCCTGATTCCTGGACGTTTGTCTTCCTCGCGCACGTCCTCAAGTCGGAGGAGACGTTGGCGATTTTGAAGGCGCTGCAGTATCTCGGAGACATCTTCCTCGCTCAGGGGGATGCTGCAACCGCTGGGTCGCTGTATCGCGTTGCTTTGGATGGGTTTACGAGGATGGACGTGCATCGGGGACGTGCAGAGTGTTTGATGAAGCTGGGAGATATTGCAATTGAAGAGCGAGATTTGGTGAATGCGGAGTCGTTGTGGAAAGATGCGCTGCCGCTGTTGCAGACGTCTTCGCAGGAAAAGACACTGGAGGGAGTTCGGGCGAGATTGGAGAGGATTGGTGATTCTGCTCCAAGTCCGCCTTTGTCGGTTCCACAGCTTGCATAGAGTCATGTAAATACACGTTTGTGAGGGCTCAACTAGTTGATTTTTTTTTGCCGAAACGTCGACTTCAAATTTGTGTCTATCGAGCGTCACGGTGATCCTTCTTCCTAGCTTCTCCCTCGAGCTACAGCTACCTCTCGACATTCTCGTCATCTCTCCTTCCGGTTTCACGTTTGCCTTCAACGTCGTATCTTCGGCGGTCGGATCCAGCAAGGGAGAGGCATGGAGAGAGCGGAGCCGCGAGTGCTGGGACTCGAAATGCGATGGTTTGACAGCTGAAGCGCTGAAGGTGCTTTGCTCCGTCCTATGAGCTTGAATCGCTGACAACGACGACGACGCTAGCATATCTTGGCATACACCGGAGGTACGCTTTCCAGCTCGCTCCCTCCAGACGTACTGCTTCGCGACTCATTTCGTGCTCAGACCCAGCTTAGCTCCTCCTCCTCCTCCACCACGACTCGCGAGAAGTACTCGACGGCGAGGAACAAACGGATGGGAGGAGAGAGAGATACGTCCTGGGGCCGAGCTCGAGCCATTGTGGATGCGCACACTCTCAGTCGCCGGGCCCGTCGTTACTACGGGGCGGGATGAAAGGCGACGAGTGGACGACAAGAACTTGGAGGGGCAAAGAACTTGGCAAGGGTCGACAATATACGGTGCGTGCAGTGTCGCTTCCAGAAAGCTGACGCCATATGTCTGCAGTTCCGTAGGACAACACCGAGCAGGGACGACCTGCAAGAACACCTCTGATCCTCAAGACCTCCTGTAGCATGATTCCGCGAACTTTCCAAGTCCCTCCTTCGCCCGGAATCGATGCTTGCAGTCTGCAGCCCACGAATGCCTCCCTCTGTCGTCTCCCAAAAGCCATTTTTCGCCACCCAACGCACATCTTGTCCCTGGCTGACTCTCTCGGCGGGACCCTACCGAATTTCAGCGCGGATCATGTGTCGTCCTCGACCCTGACAACGAGACCGGAAGTTTCGTAACGGCGTCGACGCTGCTCGAGGGCGAGAACGAGAATGAGAAGGGGGCGAGGATACAGGTGAGCTTGTGTTTCATTTTTCGCTTTCGCCCTCGATTTTGATTTGACTGGCAAACGCAGTACACGCACCCAGAGCCGCGCGAGAAGGAGTGGTCAATCCTGCGGCACTCGACTTGACTCGGCCTTCCCGAGTAGGACTGGTGGCGCGCTCGTTGCTGGGCAAGGGATCGACAAGCGAGCAATAGCAATACCGCTCCAGAAGTACCGGACGACATGATGTGGGGCGTCGGCGCTCCCTCCAATGTCGCGCAAACTGTTCACGGCCTTCCCCATACGTTCTCTTCCTTCGCCCCACTACCGACGGATGAGTCTCCTGGGCTCGAGAAATAGACGCCCAAATAAGCGCCCGTCATAGAATCTGCCAGCGAAGAAGCGGGACGAGGCTTGTAGTGCGCGCGCTCGCTAGAGTGTTCTGGGTATGGCGGGGGTGAAGTGAAAGGGATGGTCGTCGACGCGGGAAGGGCTTTCTGCAGGAGGAAGACGGCAGAGAGTGCCAGTGAGTTTAGAGCGATATCCGTGGCCCTGCAGATACACGCACTGCGGTGTCCGCCAGTATCCCGTGGTGTCCGCCAGTATCCCGTGGTGATTCGCCTCTACGCGGATGTCGTGTCCTCGAGAAGCCGCGGGGAAGAGCATTCTGACCAGAAGAACGCTTGTAAGTGACTTTAGCGAATGCCCTGGTCAAGCACGTACTGACTGTGTCTGAGGATATGCAGCTCGCGGTACTGTCGCTACGTGCCATTGTTGCTGAGGCGGGCGGCAGTGGTACCAGTACGCGGTTTGGGCGGAGCAGTGGTACGCAGCGCTCTGGCTACGGTGTGTGGGCACGGTCGTCGTCGTCGTCGTCGTCGTCGTCCCCGACTACCGTGTTTGTGTTTCGGAGGACGGCTTCGTTGCCACTGCCAGGATGAGCGGAGGGGGGGAATTGTTGTGGGTGGCAAGAACGTGAGTGAATGCTCGTATGACGATTCCGACGGTCGGAGTGCTAATTCGGGGTTTCAGGACATCCGCCATCGCCATGGCCAGCCGAGGGGTGATATCGCAGCGAGAGCGAGCTATCTCAAGCACGGCCTTGGCATTGGGAACAAAGCAAGAGAATAAAGCAAGAGCCCATCCACATGCGGGCATATTCCCGTCTTCCCGTCGGCGGACGACAATACCACATGCATCTCGACACGGAGACGTTACATTACACGATACACAGGAGGGCTACATAGCGCCGGAGGCCCCAGGACGGAGTTCGATCGCGATACACCAAGTCTACAAAATACGAGACGGGGATCATGACGACACCTGCAAAGACGAGGATCAAGCATGGGTGAGTGTCTGTTTCGTCACGGTGGCATTGCTTACCGGCGAGACAGCTTGAAGAAGGGGAGGTCGTCAACAGAGGATTTTGGAGAGTGGGCAAGCCTGGCCGCGGGGAGCAGGGTCTGGCTGGGTGTGGGTGAAATGAGAGACGATCTTCTTCGGCGAGCTCGTGGGACGACGTCGGGGAACGGTGAAGGCCTTGAAGCGGGCTGCGTCAGCCGTGTCCTCTGGTCGAGAGACGGTTGTCTGCGCCGAGTCATGCTTCTTCGTCGCTTTGCGCTGGTACCGCTGTTTCCCCGTACGCAGCCGAACTAGCGCCAGAGCCTCTTCGCGACCGAGGTTCCCCTTCTGCAAACGGGTCAGCGCCTGGCCTTCGCACTCATACTCGACTCACCGGATCGAAGCCCATCGCCAGCATCTGTACCCCCACACACGTTCTCCGATGCTTCAGCCACAAGCATGGGTACATCACGAAGCGGGCGTCGAGCGCAATATCACTGGAGCACCCGAGACACAAGACTGCCGTTGTGCGGACGTTGGTGCAGAATTCATCGGCCTCGAGGTGGGCATGGCGTTGCCAGGTGTTGTAGGATGTTTTGTGGTCCCGGTCGGGAATGTAGCCTGGAGGAGGGGGGAGATGCGCCCAGTGGCCGGTGGTGGAGACGGGAGCGAGTCTGGGTCTGTCGGATGACTCGGAAGGGGAGAATGAGCTGGTGGACGTAGAGGCGGAGCTCGTCGTGGCATCGAGGGAGATTACGGACATGGCGGGGCTGACTGTGTTGCTGGTTCTGGGTGTCGATGTCGGCCACGACGAGTCTGCAGCGCTAGCCAGCAACATGGCGGAGATGCCATCGTCGACAACGCCCATCGTGTCGTCTTCCTCGGAGACGGTGCTGTCCACCGTCGTCAGCGAATCACAGCCGACATTGCGGGAGACAGGCGACATGTATATCAGCGAGCTCTGGGTCGTTCTCGAGGAAGAATCGCTGGCGAAGCTGGGGCACAGCTGCCTGCAGGCGCGTGGCTGCTGTCTGTGGGTACCATCAGAGAACCATTTTGGGTCGTCGGCGTGCCGGTGCTGTTGCACTCACTGGGTTTGAGCGCTAACTTGAGCACCGAGCTTTCCCTCGGCACTGTGGCCAACGGAGGAGCGGCATACGGTCATCCGGACGGATGTCGGACAGTCGGTATGGATGTGGGAGAAGGCGATAGGGTGGGATGTGGGCCTAAAAGGCGCCAGTGCGATGGTTGTGGGCGTGTTGCGACTCAGCTGATTGTCCGTCGAGACCACCGGACCTGCATCGTGGACGCATTGACATCCTCCACGACTCGGAAACGGAGCGCGGCAACTCGCGGAGTCGCTTTTTTTCTTTTTTTTGGGGGGGGGGGGCGGGGGATATATTATACTCGCGTGGTTTTTTTTTTTTTGGAGCATTGGAGGAGTCGCACTTTGTGCCGTTTGACTGTCAAGATCATCTGTGTGATTGCTCAAAATCGTTCTGTCCGACGGACCTATCCTATCCGACCGAATAGGGCAACTTTCAAGATCATCTGCGCGGACTTTTTCTCTCAAGCGCGGTGTACGTTAAAATTCGTTACATACGCACAGCCACTGCTTCGAAGGCATTTATACGAACGGGAATAGCCCATCCAAACCTCAGGACAACCACCCACTCGCTCTGCTCGAACCCGATGTACCAATACATCCCTTCAGGTGATAACTGCGACATCTGTTATCGCCCAAAACTGTGCGGAAACAACATCAAGGTGAGCCGCCGAGGATACTATTCTCAAGACGATCTAACAGCTCATCGCAGGTCGTCGACTGCTATCTCAAGACGTGTCCATCGAGCGTCTTCCACCCACTCAGTCTCTATCGCAATGGTCATGCGACGCAAAGTGCGTATATTCTTCGACACTCGGAAAGGTTTTATGGATGACCTTGGGCTTCAGTCATTCATAAGCATAGGCAGCTGCTCGTCCGATCCCGCATCCCTCGCTGTGAGTTTTGGGTCTGATTCATGCACATCTGATTGATATTCACTCTCTAGTTCAACGTTCTGGCCACCATATAACCTGTGCGCTCACCGAGGATATCAATACCGTCGCCACTGCCTTTGCTCCAGGACTCAACGGAGAGAGCACCACTGTCGGCTGGGATAGCCACGCTGCCGGTGGCTTCGGAACCTTCATCGTCACCACGCCCGCTCAAGTCCAAGCAGCGAACCCTCAAGATGGATACGGGACCTTCCTCGACAATACTGGTACGTTCTTCGGAGATTCCCGCCCCTTAGTGCTGACGAACGGTTTTAGAATCACTCACCGACGATATCGCTACCTTGGCCCCTTCCTTTGCTCAGGCAATCGACGGAGAGAGCACTACTGCGACTGTCCGCCGGGATAGCCACGCTGCCAGTGGCTCCGGACATCGCACTCACGCTACAATGCCAGCAGGCACCACTCCCATTCCATCCCAAGCAGCGACCTACCAGCCTCTCCCCCTTGACAGATTCTGCCAAGGCCATAGCGCTTGCCCAAACTGCCTCCATGAGGACCCAGGCATCGGTCAGTGGCGATTCGGGGAAGTCAGCCAGCAGATGGTATGCAGCGCATGTGGGCTCTATGAACGCCGCAAGGGGACTCGCCGCCCGTTGGAGCTTGAGACGCGGAAGATGCTTAGACTCTTGAGTGGGGGAAGGCGCTGATTTCCGCGGAAGGAGCGAATGGTTTTTGTCTGGACGGTCTTGTTTTATTACCCTTGTTATCTCGCTATCCGGCTTTGCCAGTGGATATACTACGTTTTGCTTTTCTTCACCATTCCATGTCGTTGTTTGAGAACTACCTATTCCACCCTGATATCTCAGAAAGAAAAAAGAAAAATATCGGGCCGACTATAGACTATTAACCCGAATTCTTCTGCTTTGTGTTGTGAGATTTTGTCAGGCACGTGGGCGCGAGTCTTCGTCAGCAGCGTCACGCCGTCACGTATCATCCCAGGAGACTATCTGAGTCAGCTACTGAGCGGAGGGGCCTTGGATCGAAAAACTACGCTGCTCGCCTTCGTCGCTACATGCCAAATTAGATTTTACGCATCTTGGGCCCTCAGCCAGTCTCAAAAAAAAAAAAAAAAACAGGTATCATAGAAATCGAACACACTCAGAGTCGCCTAGGCGCAAGGGCAAGGGCCAAGATTTTTTTTGTCGCAACGGGTATTGTGAACCAATACGTGTTAAGACATGAACCAATACGTGTTAAGACATGGATGCTAAGCCAAGTTCAACACGCTATCCGAAGTCCTCCCTAGGTGTGTCGGGAATTTGAAGTGAAGCGCAAGGTCAATGGCCAAGATAAGATATTTTTTGTTTCAAAGGGTTTTGTGAACTAGCCCGTGCTAAGTTAATGAGCGCTGAAGATATACTCTGTGCTCCTTCAGAAATCACCCCACCGTTCCTTCACAACTCGAGGATCCTCCGAAGTCATGCATATTAAATCCACCCCATGGTCCGCTAGACGTTCGAAAGATTGAGGCAGGAGGAAACCGTCCGACCAGCATTCGTAGATGCAGAGCTCAAATCTCCGTGACTGTCGCGATAGACACAGGGCGCGCGAACGTGCCAAGGCAGGAAGCATATAGAGACAGTCCAACGTTGTGCCGTGGTTGAGGTGGCCATATGTGAGGGATGCGAGCTTGGGACAGATTGTTTGTTCTGAATCGTCGTCTCCGATCGTAAGTGCCGCTAGAATCGTGCTTGGATCTGCATCGTCGACCGAGAACTCTAGTACGAGAGCCTCGAGTGACGAGACGGCGCGAAGCAGCTCAACGATCTGAGAGGCAGTCGTTTCACACTCCATGATGGCTAGTCGTCGTAAGGTTCGAACGCATCCGGACCGTTGCAGAAAAGGAAGGACATTCTCGAGGGTTTGAACAGGGCCAACCTCGCTATTTGAGAACACGGCAAGGTGTTCCAGGCGGGGGTGGTTATACACAGGAGGAAGTGGAGACTCTCCAGGTGAAGAGCGCGAAGGCGTGGAAGGTGAGCTGTCTGGGGAAGGGGGACCGGCGGCAGTTCCGCCGGTACGTCTACAGTGCCGATAACGCAGACTTCGAGATTGCGGGCGCCAAGATTGGTGGCGTGGGTCTCATAGCTCCACGCTGCGCGGTAGTGCGTGAGTTGGGAGAATGGGAGGTGCACGGCGGGCGAACAGTCGGAAAAGCCGGCTTCGAAGAGGTCGACAATACGGAGGCGGGGAACGTTCTGCGAGAATATGTCGGCTACCTGCAAAGTAGCGCCGTCCATGAACTCAAGGCGTTCCAAAGACGGCAGGTGACCTTGAAGCTCTGTGATCCAAGAGATATCGTCTAGCCGGTGAAACCGGAGGAGCCTCCAGCGTGGCGCGGTGGGCAACAGAATGGAGAGCACCTCTTCCGTAAGGAGGGGTAAAGTCGACAGGACAACAGAGAGCGGGACCTTGTTGGTTCGCGAGAGCTGGCACTCTAAGGCAGGGACCAAATTCGCTGATGGCGTCCAGGTCGACCGGCCGAGGGTTATGAAGGACCAGAGGAAGGAGTCGGCCAGGGCAGTTACTCGCCACGAGCGACAAATATGGCCCAGAGTCCATGGAACACACTCGCTTGAACCAGAGACGTAGTCATCTGGGAGTGCATATCGGAGTATATAGGACACAAGCTCTGGCGGCAGCTTCCTCGCAGGGGCGAATATGGCGCGATATTTCCGGAGCGTTTCACCTAGCTCGCCTATTTGCTCCTCCAGACGCGCCGTCGTGGCCCTGCTATCTGAGAGTTGCGTCAAAGCAGCTTCAATTGACGCCTCTAAACTTTGGATGGTATCGAGAATATGCAGCTCAGAATTCGAATCGAGCGGCGGGTCGTTGGTATCCAGAAGATGCGATAGTCTGCAGGGATTGTTTTCGTTGAAGCTTCAGAAAATGTAGAGGTCAGACGCACGAAGAGCGCTCTGTGGACATGATAGTTTCCGTAGCCGAGCGTGGACGGAGTGTACGCAGAGATTCGCGCGTTTGTGGTCGGAAGCAAGACGTCGAGTGGCAGTCACAACGCAGACCTTTCTCTCCGACCATCACCACCTTCGGACAGCACTTCTCGCATGCATCGTCTCACAAGCACTACCCCGAATCGTATCCATACACCCTTTAGCGCGCAGACGGTCCTACTGCATCAAGCTATGGGTACATGCACGGGATGATCATTGCCAGGCTTCGAGCTGGACGAGGAGCCGGAGTGCGTTCTACGTTTTCCCTGCCCGTAATCGGCTGATATAGCGACTCCTGCAGCTTCCACCGCCTCCAAGATTCGCCTGCCATATCTCTATTCGAGCATGGCTACTACGACGACGGAGGGAGGCGTCTTCTCTTACATTCGACATTCGCCACTGTCCGAAGCAACCGCTCTATTCGACTTTCCGGACGCAAAACGTCGGCTGTATTCTATCCTCGTCAACGCGAGCACCAGCCGAGTCGAGCAGGATTCAGTAGATGTCCTGAGGCGGATTTTCCCCTGCAGGACGTGCCAGGTGTGTGGGCTATCGACCGTTTACGCCAGTCTCACAAACTCACTCTGCGTCCAGAAATTCTTCCACTGACGGAGGAACCGCATCCGTTTCCGCTGCCGACAAGCAGACGCCTCAGCAACACACAACGCCAACCTGCGTTGGATGCCCGCTCCGGACTGGACTTCCCCTCGACTACCGACAGGACAGGACGAGCGACACAACGGGATCCGACAGAGACAATGAAAGCTCCAAATTGCGCGTTGCAGGAGGCACACTTTGTTCTCGTTCTCTTGCTGGACGCTTTAGTTGCTAGATGACCTCGAAACACTGATGAGTACGTCGTCCGTTGGCACCCTTCCCGGCCAGTACTGACTTTACCACCAGCTCTCGAGAATCGACTTCAGTCCGATGGTCGTCACCTAAACCGTCCCCGATAGCCCCTCCGTCTCTGCATGCATTCGCGCCAACTTCCGCCCCCAACGAGACGTCGACGTCGACCGCGAGATGCGCATGTCGGCTCCTCCCACACTCGATGGCCTGCTTTGAGACGCACTGCGCGGCTCGCCAGTGTGCACGAGCTACCGAAAGCCCTTCGTTGCGGGTCCGGACATTGGACAATCGGGGGAATGCCCGTTTCACTGGGCTGCCGACGTTTCTTATGCGGCGTCGTTCTGGTGGCTCATGCCTGCTTTGGGGTTTTACTGTGCGTGTCGTTTCTCATTCCAATCACTGGCCACTCAATCCTCTATAGACGATCCTCTCCATACCCTCGTCGATCCATCCATGAAGCCCCTTCGTCCCCACCACCCACCGCCGACGCCGTCCCAACGCTCAATGCCGAGCAGGTCTACGATATCCCAACGTCGCAGTACACTCTCAGTGTCTTCGCCGTTCTGCATTCCGAGTCTGCGAAGCGCTATCCCGACCGTCTGCGCTGTCGTGGATGCCACCAGGAACAACGGGACATCTCTTTCCGAGAACTCTCTCTCGACTTCGGTGGCCGACGCCGATGGGTCGGTGGAGACGATGGAGGAGGAGCGGGACCGAGCAATGGGGAGACTGGAGGCATTGGAGGAGGACGCTACCCGTGGGCCGACCTTGTCTTCTGGTTCTCGCCGACTTCCGACAACACCTCCTTCATCTCGATTGTCGTTGGCTCCCTTCGACCCTCCCGAGCCCAATCCGCCAGAGCCCGTTGTCCGACCTTCGTACAACCCCATTCCGGCGTACAGGCATACGCATCGAGACCGTACACGACATTCCTTCCGAGTAGCGGTCGGATGTGTTTCGGTGGGGAAGGCTTCAAAGGGGGCTTTGGTGTTTACTGCCGCCGTAGCCGTAGACGGCTGCGGGACGAGGAGGGAGCGGATATCCTGTACAGAAATCCAATGCGCCCATAGTAATGGTTATGCGACGGTGCGATCGCAGCGCGAGCTTTGAGTACGATGCGATGTACAACGATTGCTTTGAAAGCTGAGAATCGAGATGCTAGCAGTGAACGATAAGAAGGAAGGAATGAAGGAGGAGTAACGGAAAGGTAATGCTTACTTGGAAGTAGCAGCAGTCTGCTCGTCATCGTTTCCCGACTACGGAAGGAGGCGGTGACTCCTCGGTAGAGCAGAGCAAGTTGTCGGCTGACGTGGATTAGGGAAAGTCGAGCTCGAAGCCCGTCGGGAGCGTCTGTGGGAGCTGTACGTAGTCACCCGCTGGTAGATGCGGCTGCGCATCAAGGGAGTCTTCGAGGGCGACCGACTTTGCTGGAAGGATCGCCAGCAATGAGGTCGGGACTCTCGAGGCTCGTTTGTGTGCCACGACTAGGCGCTCCCCTTCACGCCCGGACATGTACTCGCGCCGTTCTTGAGGAGGATGTCGCACATGATGGCGAAGTGGTGAAATGGGGTCCGCAGGCAATGAGATGAAGGGGACTATTGTGGCATCTCCGACCGGCTGCTTGTCGAGCGCGCATTGCAGAGTATCGCGCAGGCGCCGCGAGCTCAAGACGAGCCTCTTGAGAGAGGGCGGGAGCCAGAAGGAGCATGAGTTCCGGGGAGGGAGTGGCGGCTGGTGACCTGGTGAGCTCTCCCGTTACCGAGATGACGATTGACTGGGCAGTGGTGCGCCAGACGGACGCAGGTGAGTCACGGTCGAGAAGGATGTCGTCTATGGAGAGGTGGGGTTATCCGGGGCTTATTCGCGACAAGAGATGCGCACCTTCTCCTCCTGGCTTCCATGCTCTTCAAAGGCCCCAGCGGCGCAAACGAAACCGCGAACCGTGGCCAATAAGACCAGTCAGACGCTAAACGCCCAAGTGGATATCCGTGGGCGACAATCTGAAATGACAGTCAGACCATGGAGGAGCCAGCGGAGGACATCGATACCGTTTTCGCCTAGAGCTCCGCAGAAGTGCGTGGTGGAGAGAGAACCTCGAATGGTGCACGGAAAGAGCGCCAGGTCCTGTTAGCCGAGAGCGGGAGTGAGGTGCTTGTCGAGGGAAGCAGGTCGGAAGGTGACCGTACGGCGACATGTCGAGGATGAGATGAGCTCCGGAGGCGTCGACAGACGCCAGTGTTATCGGCACGACACATTTCAGGACGTCTGAACCGTTTGTGTTAGAGCGGGGCTTTTTGGAAGGTAGAAGACTCACCCGTCCTCAAAAGCTGTTTCTTCTCGACGGAATGGAACATCTGTGGCCGCTTAGAAGGAAGTTCTCGATATTGAGGCGGGTGAGTAGTTTTCGTGGCTGCCTCCACAGGAACCCTCATCCAAACGGGCTAGGGCTACTACCTAGCCGACTTCAGCGACTCAGACATCCACACCGTCCGAAATAAGGACGTACAGTGCTAGGTTCTGTTGCGGGGGCGGCATGACTTGGTGGCTTCTCAGATGGACGTATTGTCCGGGTTCATTCATGATTCATCGTCATCGTGGTGGGCGTAAGCGAAGGCGCCTCACGGTCACGGCGTGACCCACTCTCTTGGAAGCGTCCACGAACCCTTCTTTCACTTGACGACTTCAAAAAGTTTGGGCCGACTCGTTATCCATACCTTTTGACTGGCTCTATTCGCTGATTCCTCTCCGCCCCAAGCCACGGCTGGACTGCCTGGCTCTGACTCAAAGCAACCTCAAAGTCTCGAATCTTTCGATTACCACCCGCACGAAATCCCATCCAAACTAGCCGGCTATTCTCCAACCCACACCCACTCATGATCAACACCCACTGGCACTCTCCAGCGCTTCAGCAAGTAGAACAGATTTAGAACGGAGACATCAACCCCAGCACCACTGACGCAATCTCAGCTTCAAGTCCGCGTACATCTTGACGCAACAGCGAGAGCCTTGCTATAAAGCCCCACTCTTGCCTCCCCTTTGCTCGCAAATATGTCCGGAATCATCAACCCAATCCCAGAGACGAAGGATAACCACGGAATCGTAGACGGGCGACAAGCCGGTACGCATTACAGCTAGGAATTTTCTTACTCTTATTAATGCATATCAGGAGAAAACCCTCCCGCTGCTCCAGTCGTCCTCGACACCTTGGTGGACAAGGACGCATGGGACCCTAACGCGCGTCGTGTCGACCCATACCCAGATTTTCACGGCGCAACCTCGAAGGATGTGTACGAGAGTGCGGGGAAGCCCGGATCGGGCATGACTTCCGCTGAGCTGCGGCACGATGGAATGCGTGGGCGGAAGAGGCAGGCGCTGGGCAACGTGAAACACGGTGATAAGGTTCTCGGAGAGTAGGATACCCTACACCGCTATCTCCGCGTCGAAATCGACTTCTGTACTTGATGTCTGCATGCCGACTCCGTATCAAAAATAAAGTACAAGTCCCTCGAGTTGGTTGCATGGGGAAAGCCTTCGCGCAAGCCTCCGCCCAAGAAATTCGGCAAGAGCTATATTGAAGTTTTTATTGTTCTTCTGCTGCTCCGCTGATTTCGCCATGTATAGACGCATCGAGTGTACATGTCGGGAATTCGAAGTGAAGTGAAAGGTCAACGGCCACGATATATTTCAATTATTATTTGGGTGCAATGAGCCTGTGAACCAATGCGTGTTAAGCAAAAAATAAAAATAAAAAGAGGAACTGAAAATGTACTATTTCGCACTGGGAACCTGGCCACCTTAGGCGTTTAGCCACACTTCCGAGATCTGGTGGATTTCTTTCGACGGTCTGTGAGCTCTGGATGGTAGGCGGGCATCCTGCGAAGAGACTGAGTATATTTTGGATAAATTTGGCCAAGCTTTGGGCATGTAATGAATTTATTTTTGCTGTACTTCCCGAAAGGGCAGTTGATATGGAACCTGGCCACCCCGAAAATCCCACTGCTACCAGGTAATGAAGGCCCGCGTGATTAGCCACAGTGTACAGGAGGTTCAGGTCATGCATTCTGGGCATTTATATTCTATCTTGAAGTTCACAAGTGTGCTCTAACGAAGGGATCTCATGAGCCCTTTGAGGCATGGGAGGCATCCTGGGGTCTAGATGACGCTAGTGCACCACTGATAGAAGGCTCATGGCTAAAATAAGTTGTAAAAAAGGTTCATTGGAAGTCAATGAACTCATCTGGGCTTGTAGCATGACTTTCCACGCAAGCTGGCGAGAACCCGACATTTGATTTTTTTTTTTGCGAGGCTGCCACGGGTCATTTTCTAACTATCCTGGCATTAAGAGAGCCAGAGACCTGCTACATCAATGAGGTATGGACCATATGGACGGTGTAGCTATCCTGGTAGGACCTGTAAAGACACAGAAGCATGGAGCCAAAGCTTGCATCTGTGTCCCGGATCCAAGATGCAGGTCAGTTGGTTTGAGTTGTGATTGTGATGGCAGATTCAGACGTTGTTAACCAAGGTTGGGCTGAGGCTTGTGTGGCCCTGGGGAGGCACAGGATTGTGGCAGGAAAATGAGCCTTCAAAGTCGTGGATTGGCGAAGTATTGGTGGAGAAACAGGCGACACGCCTGTTCGGCATTAATGAATTGATGTTCTCACCCTGCCGCACGACATGAACCAGGCCATCACTTGACGGCAACCCGTCACTTTCGGCCAAAAATTGGCATGGGTGAGCAACATAGGTTGTATTCAACCCCTGTATTACAAAAATGCCAGATACCCCGGTATATAGGCTTATAATTGCCAATCGGCCAGGTTCCTAGTCTGGCCAGGTTGCCAGTCAGATATAGTACTTTAATACACCTTCAAAAATCACCCCATCGTTCCTTCACAACTCGAGGATCCGTCGCGCTTACGCATAACAAATCCACCCCATCGTCCGCTAGACCTTTGAAAGGCTCAAGCAGGACGACACAGTCCGACCCGATTTCGTAGATGGAGAGCTCAAATCTCTGCGACTGTTTTGAGAGAAACTGA